>JAHIAM010001064.1:0-51191 GCA_021605205.1 Aegilops longissima | reverse complement strand
TGTCAAAACCAATCACCTTCGACCATCGTGACTACTCCGAAAGTATCCGAACGCAGGATGGATCGCCTTGATATTGGATCCTATAATCGATGGATTCCAATTTACACAAGTCCTCATGGATGGCGGCAAGGACATAAACCTCGATATATCAGACACAATCCGCAGGATGGGGATAGACCCAACCAAAATTCACCATAGCAACACCTCCTTTAAAGGGTAATGCCAGCCCATATGCCCATTGTACGGGCTCCCTCATCGCTAGAAGTTTGTTCGGTTCATCCGACAACTTCCGTCGAAAAGTTAGTCTTCCATGTCGCCCCATTTAAAAGTAGACATCAAGCACTATTGGGACGCCAAGCTTACCGCTTTAACGCAATACCGCATTATGCATCTCTAACACTTAAAATGCCCGTCCACGCAGCATCATCTCATTAAAAGGAGTATTATGTTACTCGAGCACGGAAGAACGTGAGACTGCCTTGACAGCCCCACACCTATCCGGACTCGCTAGTCAAAGAACCTGAATAGGTCATTCAAACCCCGCACGGCTAGACGAGTCCGGCGCTTACTAGCGCATACCCCATACAAGGGGCTGCATGCATGTACAACAAGAGACAATAAAGCTCAATTTTATTCACTTCTTCAATCGCACTGCTTATTTAATATAAAGTACATCTTTTGCACGATCCTTTTCTTTAAACTAAGTTCCTCTCTTTACAGATGAACAACGTATACACCCGCCCGTGATACAAAGACAACGGAGACACAAAAGCGCAGCGCAGAGGGACCCGCAAAGGATTCTTTTCAGATTAAGACCCTGTAAACCTTTTTACTGTCTCTTGTTGATATACATCCCCGGTTTCTTACTATAACCGAGGAGGAGGTCATGCTTTGGCATTGGCCGCACTGAATTTTTATGCGCATACCGACACCAGGCTTAGGCATTATTCTCGCCTGCTTTTATAAAGACCGAATACCTTAGGGAGTATTCGCGCCTCGAAGTTAGGCCTTATATGCATCAGTCTCAATCATGTCTTTGGTCAAATGTTGGGTTTGCCTGCCTCGTGTTTTGCTGCCTTACGCTCCGCTCTATCGGCTAACGCGGCACTGTGGAGAACTATCGCGACAGCCTCGTTCGCCGGGCGAGCACCTCAAGAGAGAAAGCCAAAACCTGATCATGATATAGCGAGAGACTGGTCAACCACTGATGACTCATCGAATGTTTAGAATTCTCCGATTAACTAAGGACCGCTTTTCGATCAGCACATACGCACTTCGAATTCGGAGAGTGCGGTGCCCTATGGGCTATATAGTAGCCCCACCTCGAACTCCTATGGCTAAGTGAAAGTGATAAAGCATTATAGTCCGTTTGCCTAGTTTGCTACGCTACCACCTCCTTAACAGACCAAGACGTTGATTATGTGAAAAAGCGCTTTTTTTAAACACCCCGCACTATGTGCGTGGGGCTGAAGCCAAGGACTGCCATCTTTCAGTGTTATATATACATATACATAAACGGCCACACAGTGAGTAGTTTACTACTTGAACGCACAAGTATAAAAAGCTCTTATATTATATTGAAACATTGTTTTCACAAATCATACATGTCATTTAAACATAATATCCTTCGAGCATCAAGGCCTCTATTAAACGAGCGCCTCGCAGACTTCCTCAAAATAGTGCTCGCGTGTACTCGCTTCAGTCGAATCTTGGGATGCAACGCCGTGGCCTTCATCTCCACCCAAAGATGTCTTGACATGGGCCGAGCCATCCGCGCCCTCAATACACGCCGACCGCTTCATTGCATCGACACGCTGTACCGCACTAAGGAACCGCTGCACTAAACCAAAATAACTCTTCGATCGGGGTCCGCCGACCACAAATGAGTCATGACATGCTTCATGGCAAGTCCGGATAATCGATTCAGCTCGCCCATTCGCCAACCGATCGTCAACTAAGAGGACGCCCGACTATGGAATTGCGACCAATATAGCTCTTCCTTCAGGTGCCCTTCTAGCCTCTAAGTGCTCAATCACGCCCTAGCAGCCGCCACTAAGTCCAGATAAGCATCCTCCTAACTCCACAACTTGTCCAATCGAGCATACTTCGATCCAGATATTTCTCCCAGCAGTAAACGGTTTTCCACCGCAATAGCCCCGACCGACTCAGCTCCTCCTTGGCAGCTCACAAAGCCTAACGGCATCCTTGATTCGGCGGCCTTTTTCAGCCCTCTTGCTCTACTTGACATTCTTTTTCAAGAACCTCGCAGCGATCGGTAGTATTCTTCAACTTTCGCTATATCGACCATTTCCTCTTTGCTTCGGCAAAGGAGCAGCCTGCTCGCTTCTAGCTCTTCGCAGCCTTAAAGCGGCCGACATTACATTTCTCGCTTGCTCTTTCGCCAAGGAAGTTCCGCCAAGAGCTCCTCCACAACAGCGCACCATCTCAGCATTACATACAAGTAGTAAGGCATGGGCGCAAGCTCCTTTACCAGTGTGTCCGCGAGAAGTCGATACCTTGTGACTCATAAACCGCTTATTGACCAGCGTGATGTCCGTGATCCGCCAAGTTGCCGCTTAGTTCAAGATATTCATCATCCCGGCCACACGGACGCCCGCCACCTATTTAGGAGCGGAGATATGTTATAACTAAGATTTTGATCTCGCACGCTGTCAATTTTGACAACATACCGAGTCTCGGGGCTACTATCTATACAGTATGCATTCTATATGCATAACTGCTGAAGGTACATCATTTTTATGCATTTCTAACCCCGCCAAGAAGCTTCGACGGCTTCATGCAATCCACTCTTCATGGATGCAATTTTTCAACCACTGCATCCATTAGCATACGGTGATCCTTCGAGATAGCCGCCGCCTCGAGCAGATCCTTCAGCCTCCGACCACACACCACTTGACGCCGACCTTTCGCCCTCGCCGACTTGGGGAACCTCCGCGACGACACCTTAGGGTCGCCCGCCTCGCATGAGGGTGCGACAGTGGAGGCGTCGCTTCCATCATCTCCGAAGAAGATCCTCAAGACGAAGCTCACGAGAAGGGCTGAGATCCGAACTACAAGGTACAATTTCGTTATCTTCGTAAATAAATACAGGATGTTCCTTACTTACAAAACCCCTTCTTTTTACTTACGGCTCATCAAGGGCTGATCCTTGGGGAAACAATGCGGCTGGGGTACTTCCCAGTACTGACTCTCCGACGAAGATTTCTTTCCCTTCGAGGCCTTGACCTCCAGATCTTCCAAGCTGTCGCCTTCTCTCCTTGAGGGTGGGACTTTGATCCTCCCTCCTCAAAGGCCTCCTTCGTGGAGGCAGTTGCTTCCCGCCTCCCCCGCCTTTCTTTAAAAGGCGCTGCCTTCAACATCTTGGCCAACATGGGATCCGGTGTTTCTCCGGGAGGGAGCCGACACCTTATTAACTTTGCCTTGGCTATCCACTCTGCTCAAGAAACGGCTCCTTAAAGGGCAATGAATGAACAGCCCGTCCGTTACATGACTACTTACTTGAGTATCCGCGATTGCAGATTAGTCCTGCATCCTCGCCAGTCCTGGACACTTTCTTGTGATCCAAGAACAATTTATACATCTCCACGGGCGCCGCATCCATAAAATTTTGAGAGCTCGTGGTCCCTCCGGATTAAATTCTACAAAGCGGAGGGGGCGACGCTTATGTAGGCGTATACGCCAATCAACATAACTCGCGCCATCGCAACCAGATTGATCTCTTTCTTGGAGGTCTCGAATACGGCCCGCAACAAAGGAACGCCCTTGGACGGCCCCCGCCGAGCCCCCTTGTTGACCCATGACGCCACCACCGTGGATGGACCCGAGCGAAGGCGGAAGCGCCACCCATTTGGTGCCCCTAGGAGCAGTGATATAAAACCACTGCTGCTACAAAACCAAGCTCCTCTTGAAAAGAGCCCTCGGCCACGGAGCATCGGCTTAACACCACGCTCTCGCCGCTCGGAGTGGGAATGACCTGCCCCGAGCAGCAGCCTATGCGTAAATATCGCCGGCCGACACCGGCGCTCGCAGCTTTTAGCACATCTTCTTCTCGTGACGGAAGAAGACATCCATCGGTCGTAATGACCGGAGCCGGACATCGCCAAGGTCCGCGCCAAATCAAGCTTTGGGTGTTAGAACTCGGCGCGAGGCTAACTCGATGGAGGGTGTAAAAAGAAGAGGGCCTTGGTCTCATTATAAAGAGGTTGAATACCAAGAGCCCTCCCCGCGGTCGATTAGGACTCGCCGATAGAGGAGAGCGCGCGCTAACGGCACGCTTGGGTTACCCACGTCCGTATTGATGGGAATCCCGAATAAGGGGGCACGATCTATGCTTTGATAAGACGTGCAAGAAACCGCCTCGCTAAACGCTACCGAGGTGGAACAAGAAAAACGATTCATATAAAGGCTTGGCCGGGTGCGATGTCACGCCGCTGAATACGCCACAGATCTGTGCGTAAATTATTCTCTACGGTGGTATGTGGAACTTGTTTTGCGAGCTCGACACTATCCTTGTGTTCAAAACCTTCTATGAAGTATTCGAGGAGGAACCCGCCTTTGCAATGTCGAAGACAATATGCGCGACGGACTCGCCTTCATTGAAGCCCGGTTCAGGGCTACCGAGGAGTCCTAGACTAGGGGTGTTCTGATAGCCGAACTATCATCACGGCCGACTCCAAGACTATGAAGATACAAGATCAAGACTTCGCCCCGTGTCCGGATGGGACTTTCCTTGGCGTGGAAGGCAAGCTTGGCGATACGGATATGTAGATCTCCTACCATTGTAACCGACTGTAACCCTAACCTATCCGGTGTCTATATAAACCGGAGGGTTTTAGTCCGAGGACTAACAACAATCATATCATAGGCTAGCTTCTAGGTTTAGCCTCCTTGATCTCGTGGTAGATCTACTTGTACTACCCATATCATCAATATTAATCAAGGTGAGTAGGGTATTACCTCCATCGAGAGGGCCCGAACCTGGGTAAAAACATCGTGTCCCTTGTCTCCTCGTTACCATCCGCCTAGACGATAGTTCGGGACCCCTCACCGAGATCCGCCGGTTTTGACAATCGACAGTGATGCTAAATCTTGGTACAATACTCTTGCTCCTGGTTGTGTGAGTAGTCCCCAGATATGGTTTATTACTTCTCTCGCAAAATATTTTCCCGCTCATAAGAAACAAGCTGCCTTATAGGAAATATTTAACTTTGTGCAAATTAAAGAAGAGAGTCTCCCACAAGCTTGGGGGAGGCTTTGCCGCCATTTAATGCTTTGCCTCATCATCCTCTTAAGAAAAATGAAATACTTGATATCTTCTATAATGGACTAATGATGCTTCTAGGGATTTCTAGATAGTTGTGCTGGTTGTGTTTTCAGGAATGATCGTTGGACAAGTCAAGAATTATTGAATAACATATTGAAAAATTATGATGATTGGACTCTTCCTAAACCAATCGGATAAACCCATTCCAAAGAAGAGGGTATATTATATCTCAGCCCAAGATATGCAAGAGGCAAGGAAATCTATATGAAAAGGGTATTAAAGCCGAGGATGTTAAAAGTTTACCTCCTATTGAAGAAATACATGGGCTTAATACACCACCACCGCCTAAGGTGGTAGAGGTAAATTCTCTTATGAAGTTCAATTAAATGATAATCCTCACAAGATGCATCCTAGTGAATGCCTTTATGAGTTTGGAAACTACATTAGAAAACAAGATCACTTCAATGCAAATGTTATGAAACAATTGAAATATAATTCTGATATGATTGCTCGCTTGAGTGACTTGTTATTTATAATCTCAAATGATGTTAGAGGTGTTGGAAAACATGCTTCTATGGTTCAAACTCAATTAGAACAAGTTGCTAAATCACAAAGAGAATTACTTAATGAAATGAATCATAATATGCATGACTTTGCTGTTAGAGTTGCAACTAGAGGAGGTAAAATGACTCATGAACCACTTTATCCTGAGGGACACCCAAAAATAACAGAACAAGATTCACAAAGAGCTAACACTAGTGCACCTAGCCCTTCTAAAAAGAAAAAAGAAAAGAAAATGATAGGACTTTGCATACTTCTAGTGAACCCGAAATAGAAAAACCTCCCGATAATAAAATGAAACTTCTATCTCGATGCTCAAACTCACCGGTAATGAACACTCACCTACTGATAATGAAAAAGATAATTATGAGGTTCATGAAGACTCTCAACGAAATAATGAAAAAGAACCAGATAATGATGTTGAGATAGAACCACCTATTGATCTTGATAACCCACAACCTAAAAAAAGATATGATAGAAGAGACTTTGTGGCTAGGAAACACGGTAAAGAAAGAGAAACGCGGGTTAAAAAACCTATGCCTTTTCCACCCAAGTCAACTAAAAAGAAAGATGATGAAGAATTTGAACGCTTTGCTGAAATGTTGAGGCCAGTCTTTTTGCGCACTCGCTTGACTGACATCTTGAAAATGCCTCCTTATGCAAAGTATATGAAAGACACCATCACTAAGAAGAGAAAGATACCGGAAGCTAAAATCTCCACTACGCTTGCTTATTACACTTTTAAAGATGGAGTGCCTAAAAAACTTGGAGATCCGAGAATACCAACTATACCTTGCTCTATCAAAAAGAATTATGTGAAAACTGCTTGTGTGATTTAGAGCTGGTGTTAGTGCTATGCCTTTCTTTATATAAAAGACTTGACTTGAATAAACTCACACCTACCGAAATATATCTGCAAATGGCTGACAAATCAACTCGCCATACCTATCGGTATCTCTGAGGATGTGCCCGCTTGTTGTTGCTAATGTTACTATTTTGACCGACTTTGTTATACTTGAGATGCCCGAGGATCTACAACATGTTGATTATCCTTAGAAGACCCTTCCCAGATACTACAGGGCTACTATTGATTGCAATAAAAGCAAGGTCACTTTCATATTAATGGAAATGAGCATACGTGCACTTTTCCAAGAAACAATTCCAAGTGAATGGTATTAATGTTACTATTTCTCTCTCTTTATTGTGGCATGCGCTGTATTCTAGGTCGCTGATTTGACCAACCTAATACAAGTCATATATTACAAAAATATACCAATATAAACTTCGGATGTTATATTTTCAAACGATATAATTTTTGTGTTATATTATTTATATTAGGGTGATAAAATTGTTAACTTAGATATACGCGTAGGACTTGTAAACTGAAACGGAGGTAGTATTGAAAAATCTCTGACAATCACTATTGGAAGTTTTCAAATACCTCTACCTACTGTCAAAAAGAAATATGAAATTCTTATTGTTGGGGAAATGCATATCCCCGTTGAGGTAACTTAGTGATTTACGAAAGGTTTTCGGTTTCATGCCAATTGAAAGTGGTTGTTAATAAGACCTGATCCACCTTTAGTTAAATAAAATAAAATGCCATGTTTTGTCTGTTTTCTGAATTTCCAGTGCAATAAAAAAATGACCAAAAAATAAAAGTTCTCAAAATGCCCTGAAAGTTTTATATGATTTTTTCCTGAATATTTAAGAATTTTTGGTGCAAATAATACTAGAGGGAGGTGCACTAGTGGGCACAACCCACTGGCGCCGCTTAGACCCCAAGCGCTTTGGGGGTTGTGGTCCCCACGTGGCCCCTCACTTATCTCTTTAGCCCACATCATCACTCACCTCTAGAAAAAATCCCCATTGCTCTCTCTCCTGTTCTTGAGCTCAAACCCGTGGATTTTGATCTCTTTGCTCAAGTCTGCTTCCTAAACTGTTCGGGGATTGTTGCTTGGTATGTGACTCAACATTTGTCCAATTAATTTTTGTTTTAGTGGTTTATACTTTGAATAATTAGCTACTCTTAGTGCTGTTGTAGATGTGCTTGCATGTTGAATTCTTGGTGTTCTAAGTAGTTTGAATGCTTGCTATGGCTTCTATGCATCCCTATGAGTAGTTGCTATCAATCTTGTAAAGTTTTGTTGACAAATTTTTGTCACCCCAAAATTTTTATTTTCAGAAAATTGTACGCGTGCATGAAAATCTTTAGAAAGTTTGGTTCTAAGAAGAACTCCAAGGGTGTCATTGGGGAGTCTCCTTACAATGATCTCCACCCTGAGGTTGGCGGAAGTATGGCCGTGTGAATGGCCGCACACCCCTGCTCGCTCAAGAGGCTGGAATTTTGAGGAGTTCACGCAATATATTGCCAATGCCGGCCTCACCGACTTCATCTCGATGAGTGTGACCAACACCAAATCCTCACAAACATCTTTGTTCAAAGCTTTACTCTTCTTGCCTAGAACTAATCCTCCTCAAGTGAGCTTTGATTTATATGCCGAAAACCATCGATACCACTTCTCTCGAATTTTGTGACATATGCTTGATCCCTTCGATGGAGCTTACGAGCCTAGGCCGCCGAGTTTGAGGATTTCACGTCGACTTGACAAAGGGTGATGAGAGAAGAGTGTCGGCCATCACTCCCGCTGGCTTACATTTTCATGTTGTTCGTTACTTTGCACTTTTTATTACCAAATGCTTGCTTGATAGGGAGAAGGTGGGTGCACTTAGTTCACCGCACCTTGCTGTTTTACGTCGGCAATAGAGGGCTTACAACACTTTGTTGGGTTCTACTAGGGTGCGTTGACTGCAAATTAAAATTTTCCTACGCTAGTAACATCTAGGAACATGCTACGGAGATGGATCACAGTTCGTTACCACCACGCAAAGGCTGCAGCGGAAGAAGAGTTGGGGCAGCGCGTCTGCTGGGATCGCCTCCTCCTCGCTCGATCTCCTCGAATAGCAGGTTGTCCGATCCCACGCATAAGTTCGCCGAGCGGCGCAAGTGCACCACCTCTAACGGTATCCGCTGCAGGGAGGAACACTGTGGCGGACCTCTAGGTCCGATCACATAGTCGGCATGGCAGTGGAGTTGGCTATTCGCAACACATGCAAACCCTAGTCACAGCCAAGCGATCAACCACATGAGTGTGCCGCACCTCCACTTTATATAGGCGTCCGTCAGGCTCAACACTTGGGCCTCACACTAACCCTAAAGCCCAAAGTCTACTCGGTCACGTTTCCTAGTCCAGCTGGATCACATCCGACCAAAGGTCCTACTAACCCACCTCGAGGTTCCTTCCTTGCTGCCACATCCGCTAGGTTCAAGTCGGCTTGGTCACAGTCCGATCACCTCGACCTTCATGGTTGGTAGCGCCTCTAGCAAGGCGTGTTTCCACCACCTACCTTGTAACTACCTCAGCCACGGAGTAGCGCTTGGTCGGCCCAAAGCAAGTCTGTCACCATCTCGAGTACATGCGCCACCAGTCTTAGGACATAGAACGATGGTGTACTAGAGACTCACAGATGACATATTGCTGCGCCTCATAGTTGGGTCCGTCCGACTCGACCTTATTCGACTGGATCACCACGCCGAATCCCACCAGACCTTTCCAAGTCCATATTATCCGTTAGCATCCAATGCTCCATGGCTAGTGAGACCAAGCCATCGACCATGTCATATGCTAGTCTAGTCGGTTGCACGCCCACACAACCCTTTCGACTAGGGACCTTTTAGGACAGTCATCATACAATGCATAGTCCCACAAACAAGTCACGATTTGCCGATACACATCATTGATAATGCCCAAGGACTATCTTTATTCATAAACACATAGGAAATATCATCATACATGATTGCCTCTAGGCATATCTCCAACAGCCTCCCACTTGCACTAGAGTCAATCAAATAGACATCGAATGCCCATAGCTCTAACGTGCCCTCATGCTTGGGTTGTGGAAGTGGCTTAGTCTACTTGACCGCAACCTTGCATCCGTGTGAATCTTGCATAACTCTACGCCACCATTCTTACGATCTTTCAGACGTGATATTTTCGGTCTATGTGTCCGACCTTGTGGTGATTCCTCGCCCTTGGCTTGTGCGATGGCACCGAATTATCACAATAAAGGTCCAACGGTTTCACCGAGGCTGGGAAAATACCAAGATCATCCGTAAAATGCCGGATCCAAACACCTTCCTTTGCAGCACAAGTCGCAATGTATTCGCTTCGTGGTAGAATCGCCATCGATCCTGCTTGGAACTCATCTAGTGCACTGCTCCTCCGCTCAGACGCATACACTAATCCGGACTATGATCGACAATCATCTCTCGCCGGTTTGGAAACTAGCATCGACGAATTTCACGATGAGATCTTCCTCACCTCCATAAACTAGGAACATCTCTTTACTCCTTTTCGTGTACTTCAAAATGGTCTTCACCACTGCCCAAAGACTCTCACTTGGGTTGGCATTGTATCTACTTGTTAGGCTTATTGCAAAAGCAACATCAGCCTTGTACATATCATGGCATACATGATGGATCCGATTGCGAGGCATACGGAATCTTACTCATCCAGCCTTCGCCATCGATGTCGGGACTCGAAGTCTCGCTTAGCCTCATACCATGTGAGAGCGGCAATAACCCTTTCTTAGCCTCACTCATGTTGAACCGCTTCAAGACTTTATCTATGTACGCGTTCGCTTAAGCCGAGCAACCTCCTCGATCTATCTCTATAGATCTTAATGCCTAAAATATAGACTACCTCACCAAGGTCCTTCATCAAAACTTGCCATTCAATGATCCTTGACCGAGTTTAACATCGAAACATCATTCCCGATCAAGAGTATGTCGTCCACATACAAGATCAAAAACACTATCGAGCTCCCACTTAACTTCTTGTATAAACAAGAGTCCTCTTCGCTTTTGATGAAACCGAGACCAGTGACGACCTCATCAAAACGAATGTTCCAACTCCGAGATGCTTGCTTCAACCCATAAATGGATCTCTTGAGCTTGCATACGCTATTAGTGCTATTCGATCGACAAAACCCCGGGTTGTATCATATACACGCCCTCGTTAAATTTCTGTGAAGGAAAGCCGTTTTGACATCCATCCGCCATATCTCGTAATCGAAATATGCAGCTATAGTTAGTATGATCCTCACCGATTTCAGATCGCTACCGTGAGTAAGTCTCGTCAGAGTCAATTCCTTGAACTTGTCCATAACCTTTAGTGACAAGCCGAGCTTTGTGGATCTGAACATTTCCATCCACATCGGTTTTCTTCTTAAAGACCCATTTGCAACCAATGGCGCTACGCCAGTGGCGGATCAACCAAGTCCTAGACTTGATTCTCATCCATGGACTTTAACTCGATCTCATGGCCTCCACCATGCCTCGAATCTGGCTCACCATCGCTCCGTGACACGTGGGCCGCCGCCGCTTAGCAACAATACATCATGCACTCGCGAATCTTCCGACCGTGGTTCCGTGCCGCTTCCACTACAGTTCCCCGACCGACTCAGATGATCTCATCACCACCGAGCCGCCCCGAAAGTGCTCTCAAATTTCTTCGAGTCCAACCGCCCTCCCATCGCCTCCCGACCGAGAAACTTTTTCAAGGAAAACCCTGCCCGAGCAACAAACACTTTGTTCTCTTCCCGGTTGTAGAAGCTATATCCCAAGGTTTCTCGATATCCCACTAATATGCATTTATCCGACTTGGGTGTAAGCTTGTCCGACATAAGTCGCTGACAAATGCTTCACAACCCCAAATCTTTAGAAAAGACAAATCGGGACTCTTCCTACCACATCTCATGCGGTGTCTTGTCTATGGATTTTGATGGTACCGTTAAGTGTGAAAGTGCAGCTTCTAGAGCGATCCCCAAAATGACAAGGGTAAATCCGATTTGTTCATCATTGACCGGACCATGTCCAACAAGGTCCTATTTCGACACGCTGCTTCTCCGTATGCGATCCAGAGGTGTGAGCTGAGGTACTATACCGACTTTTCGTGATGATCATCAAACTCCGCTCATGTACTCACCTCCACGATCGATCACGTAAGCTTTATAGTCTTGCCGAGCTGATTCTCAACCTCGCTCAAACTCTTGAACTTTTCAAAAGTCTCCGACTTGTGCCTCATCAAATAGATATAACCATATCTACTCAAGTCGCCGGTAAAAGTCAATGGCATTAATAGCCACCTCCGTAGTTGTGCTCATTGACCACACACATCACCGCTACTACGTAAAAAATACACTTCCGTGATGATACGCGGTTTGTCATAGTATGTCGCGCTTTTGTCATGCATGTACATCCATGACAAATTTATGACATAATCAAGATAGTCATACCGTGTCGTCAGAGAAGTGTTCGATGACATTACCAAAATTATCATCACGAAGTGTCCACTTCCATGACGATAAATCATGCGCCACGTAACTGCCACAAGGGTGACCGACACGCGGCATCCACCGTAACGGAACGCCGCTAAGCCATCGGGTCGTGAGGGAGTCCTGATTAGGGGTGTCCGGATAGCTGGACTATCATCATCGATCGAACTATCATCCGCCGGACTATCATCATCGACCGACTCCAAGACTATGAAGATACAAGATTGAAGACTTCTCCCCGTGTCCGGATGGGACTTTCCTTGGCGGAAGGCAAGCTTGGCGATACGGATATGTAGATCTCCTACCATTGTAACCGACTCTATGTAACCCTAGCCCTCTCCTGTCTATATAAACCGGATGGCTCTAGTCCGAGGACTCAACAACAACCCCGACAATCATACCATAGGCTAGCTTCTAGGGTTTAGCCTCCTTGATCTCGTGGTAGATCTACTCTTGTAAACATCCACAATATCAATATCAATCGAGCAGACGAGGGTTTTACCTCCATCAAGAGGGCCCAACCTGGGTAAAAACATCGTCCCTTGTCTCCGTTACCATCCGCCTTAGACGCACGCCGGGACCCCTACCCGAGATCCGCCGGTTTTGACACCGACATTGGTGCTTTCATTGAGAGTTCCTCCGTCGCCACCGATAGGCTTGATGGCCTCTTCAATCAACAACGACGCCGCCCCGGTGAGACTTTTCTCCCGGACAGATCTTCAGATTCGGCGGCTTCAAGATCAAGGGCCAACTCACTTGGCCATCCGAGCAGATCGAAGTTACGCTCGTCCGCCAGTCGTTTGAAGCCTAAACTTCACGGCCGATATCCGCGGGACTTGATCTTCGATGGATCTGAGCTACGCCCAGCGTGCCGCTACCGTCACGATGGGCATGACCTAACTCGCCACCGGACAAAGACCTTGAGGTCAAGACATGAATCCGGCCCGACTATAGTCCGGAGCCGATAGCTCGGATCGAGGACGGATGGTCGACACCGCCGAGCTGCAACTTCTACGGCGATGGAGCCGAACACTTACCTTGTCCCGCATAAAGCTCATGACTTCGAGGTGCCGACTTCGCCGACCAACCTCCGCGCCTTCGCCAATGAATCCGATTGCCGATCATGGAATTCACCACCGCGACATCTTTTCAAAGACTTCCTTCTTCGCGATATCATAAACTCACTAAAGCATCTCTCGCTATCCGGAGAGCCCCGCCGAATTCACGCCGTGATGGTTGGGACGCGGACGAAGAAGAAATTCAGACCCCACCCACCACCCACTTCGTGAGCCACCGCCGATTTATTTAACCGACGATTGACCACGAATTCAAGACATCGATGGTATAGACGACGATGCCGGAGATTACTAAGAACCAAAGGCTTCACAGGACACCGGAAGACCACCGCCATACGACATATACATGGTGGACACCCCAAAGGGAAGCGATAACGAGGAACAACGGACGCGCAGAGGATAATCCCACCGATAAAGAACCAAAACAGCGACGAGACGCCGCCTCTAAGTCCCGCCGATCAAAGCAGCTTTCCAAATGACCCAGCGATAGAGCAGGCAAACCAGCGGACGATTTAACAGGACGAGCCGGATAATCAACCCTTCACGGAGCAATCAACAAACCGACACAACACCGAGCATAAGAACATACACAAAAACTCGCTACACCGCAAGAAGTTTGAAGAAGGCGAAACGGAAGCTCAAAACAGCAGTAAGACACGCCGTAATGAAGTGGAGCAAAGTATTCAAGACTGCAGCATAAATATGGCAATGACCATCAAACTAAGAGCTACCCAAGCGCAAGTTGTCGCCAGAATTTGACGAGGAAGCCATAGAGCCTTCACAAATAAAAAATAAAGAGGCCGCCGCCGGATAGACGCCGATGATAGGCCCAAAGCGACAAGCTGGCCATGACAAGTCTAATTATAATCCTGGAAAACAGACGCCCAACTAGGTCCATCTACGGGCCAAAAAGAGGACCCCTGAAGTAACACAACACGACATGTGTTCAAGACAGCGGCACACCCAAATACAGGGCGCCAAGACACCCGCTTATGTTTTACCGATGAGGTGCCGGATCATGAATTTCCAACAGGTTCAAACCCATAAACACAGAGGCATACGACGCACAAGAAACCCCGAGTCCGGATATAAGACTACATACTACACATACACATGGCTAGAGGAGATGATCTCCACGCCATAAAATACCTACCCTCAAGCTCAAAGGGCCACCGCATTGGCTCAAAAGCCTCCCTGTAAAACATCATGGAAGTTGGGAAGATCTTGAGGACGCTTAGAGAAAATTTTCAAGGACTTATGTCCGCCTCCGGACGCAGACGATCCGAAATATATAACCCAACAGCCCGAGAGTCACACAAGAATTTCGAACAGGTTCCTTACCAAAAGAACCAAATAGTCGATCGTCCGGACGCTGAAGCCCTAGCAGCTTTTAAACACAATGTCCGGACACTTAATGGCTCGCCGACACCTCGCCAAGAGAAGCTAAGAACAATGGCCACCACAAGCTCTCATGACGCGCTTATGCTAGAGAAGACAAATGGCCGGCAAGATGCAAAGACAAGCGACCCGAGTACATCCGAGATCGAGATGGAACGGAAGTCACGCAAGGAAAGACCAGCGCCGAATAAAGAAAAAGCCCAAAGGGCACGACGGTCAACGCCGATTCAAAATCTCGCGCCCAACAATAAAACACGGCTCTTAAGGAGAACAGAGACGAGCTATCAAATTTAAACAAAATTTTAGATCGGATATGTCAAATCCATAGTACCTCCCAGCAGCGCAAACCATACCAACCGAAATTGTTGTTTTAAACAGTCCGGCAGACTCAACGCCGACACAAGGCCTCGGCGCGCCAAGCGAGGACGACATCGAACCCCACCAAAGAGAAGCACCGGAAGTCAAAAGATTTTCCCACAAGAAGTCAAAACAAGAAACTAGCTTCACGGATAGTACGGAAAACCAACACGCACTCGCTAAGACAAGTGTCGCGACGTCCACCTCAAAGGAACACCGAGATTTGATATCAAAACCAATCACTTTCGACCATCCGGATTAGTCCGTATATCCTAACGCAGGATAGACTGCCCCGATATTGATCCCATAATGCACGGACTGCATTTCACGCAGGTTTTGATGGACGGCGCAAGGACTTAAACCTCGCTACATCCGGACACAATCCGCAAGTTGGGATAGACCATACTGCACCGCATAGCCGCACTTCCTTCAAAGGAGTGGCGCCAGTGCCCTACGCCAGTGCATAGTTTCATTATTCCTAGAAGTTGTGTTCGGTCACCCGACAACTTCCGACGAGAAAAGCTAACCTTTCATGTCGCCCAGCTTAAAAGTAGCTATCAAGCATCATCGTGACGGAAGCTTTCCGCTTCAATGCAATACCACATTATGCGCCTCTCACGCTTAAAATGCCCGGTCCACGTGGCATCATTTCATTAAAAGGTCGCCGAGACCCCTGACACGGCCGGACGAGTCCTAATAAATAAGCTAGGGTTACCTAGCCGCACACCCTTCACAAGGGTTTGCACATATAAGCTATAATGAGCTGGCATAGGCTCAGCTTTTCTTAATCTATATTTCAATTTTTATGCACTTTCTCGCATTTATTTCTTTTCCAACCAAGTTCTCTCTTTACAGATGAATAGCGCACACCCGCCCGTGATACGGCACAACGGAGACACAAAGCGCAGACGCAAGAGGGACCCGCTGTAAGGACTCTTTTCGACTAAGACCCTACGTAAACCTTTCTTATCGCTCTTGTTGCTATAATCCTCGGTTTATCATTATAACCAGAGTGGAGATCGGCGTTGGCATCGGGCCGCGCTGTAAGAACCTGCCTGCATTCGACACAAGGGGCTTAGGGCTTTGTTTTGCCCGCTATTATAAAGACCAAACACCTTCGGAGTGTTCGCGCCTCGAAAGTTAGGGCCTTATATGCATCAGCTCCGAATCATTTCTTTGGTCAAATATTGGGTTTGCTCCGCCCGTGTTTTGCTGCCTTTACGCTCAGATCATCGCTAACGCTGCTCCAGGAGAACTATCGCGACAGCTCCTGGGCCAAGGGCGAGCACCTTAGTAGAGAAAGCCAAAACTGATCGCTATGATACAATGAGAGACCGGTCAACCACTGATCGACCATGGAATGTTTAGGATTCTCCGCTGACGAAGGGCCGCTTCCGCCAGCACATACGCGCTCAATTCGAGAGCGCTGGTTCTCTGTGGCTGCGTCGTAGCCCCACCCTCAACTCCATGGCTAAGTGAAAGTGATAAAGCATTATAGTCCGTTGCCTCGCTTGTTACGCTACCACCTCCTTTACAGACCGAGACGCCGGATTAAGTGTGAAACGCGCTTTTTTATAACACCCCCGCACTTTGTGCGTGGGGGAAGCCGACGAACGCCATCTTTCGTGTTATACACACGATAGATGAACGGCCGCATAGGAGATATTCTATTACTTGAACGCACAAGTATAAAAGGCGCTACATCATAAATATCGCTTATTATCATATAAACGCTCATTCAACGTAACATTTTTAAGCATCGCGACTCTATTACACGAGCACCACGCAACACTTCGCCAAAATAGTGCTTTGCGGTAACCGTTATCATCCAACCCGGGTCGCAACAGCGTGGCATCCATCTCGCCCAATGTGTCTTCACACGGCGAGCGCCATCCGCGCACCTCTATGCAGGTCGACCGCTTATCGCTTTGATATGCGGCACCGCCCCAAGAAATTGCTGCAATAGACCAAAGTAACTTCTTCGGTCAGCCTATCCGCCGATATGGGTCACTATATCCGCTATAGCAAGCCCGACAGCCTATTTAGCTCAGCCCACTCGCCAAACGGTCGGACAGCAGAAGTGAACGCCCGGCTATGGAATTGAGACCAAAACAGCTCTTCCGCCTTTGTGATCCTTCTCCGCTTCGAATGCACAACCAAGATCCGCCGACTCGCTGCTAAGTCCATATAAGGGTCCTCTCGAACCCCACAGCTGGCCCAAATGAGCATATTTTGATCCAGAACCTTCAAGCGCAGCATAAAAGGCTTGCCACCAATATATCTCCGCCCGGCGAGTTTTTCCTTTATAGCCCGTGATTGCAGAGCGGCATCCTTGGCTTCGCGGTGACCTTCCGCAGGTCTTCGCTTCGCTTAGGCGCCTTCCCAAGAGCCTCATTGCGGTCGGTAGCATCTTTTAACTTCCCGCCATTCGCCATCTCTTCCTCGCTCCGCAGCAGGCGCCCTTTCGCCGCTTAACTCCTCGCCGCCTCGAGGCCGCCAGACATTCCTTCCGCCTGCCCTTGGCTCGAGCAAGTTCGCCCAAGGCTCTCCACGGCAGCCGCACTATCTCGCATTTCACGACATGTTGTAAGGAGATGGCTTCGCCCTTTACCAAGTGACCGCCAGAGAACACTTACCTTGCGACTCATCAAGTCGCTCGCTGACCAGCGTGATGTCAAGATCCGCAACATCGAGTTGCCGCCTAGTTCAGCAACTCCATCATCCGGCTGCCTCGATGACCCGCCACCGCATCGGCACGACGGAATTTAAACTCATGATTTGATCTCTAAGACGCCGTCGATTTCGACAACCTACCGAGTCTCAGGGCTACTATCTATACAAAGGCGATTCTATATGCAAACTGTTAAAAGGTGTGTCATTTTACATACTCAAACCCCGCCAAAGAACTCCCCGACGCAAGATTATGAAACGCTACAAGCGACGAAATCCTTTCAATCACCATGCTCATCAATGCGCAGGATCTTCCGAGATAGACGCCTTCTCAAGCAGATCCTTCACCAGACACCGCTTGGCCGAACTATCCGCTTTTGCTAAACCCGGGCTCCTCCGTGATTTACACTTCAGTGCTCGTCCGCCCTATCCGACGGGCGCCTCAGACGGAGGCATCTCGCCTCTATCATCTCCGAACGAAGGTCCCTCAAGACGAGCTCATTTGCGAAGGACGGAGATCCAAACTACAACGTAAAAACTTTAGTTATCCTCGAAGCACAAATAGGGATGTCCCTTATTATAAAACTCCTTTCTTTCTACTTACGGCTCGCTGGAGGGCTGACTCATTATGGAGATCAGGCGGCCGGGCCTCCCTGACGCAGGACCTCTCGCGAAGATTTCTTCCCCGCTTAGGGGCTTTTGCCCCGGTCCTCTGAGGCGTTCTTTTCTCCTTGGAGGGAGGGATTCTCGATCCCCCTTTCAAGAGCCTCCTTAGGTGAGGCAAGAGCTTCCTGCTTCCCTTCGCCTTCCTCTCAAGGCGCAACCTCAAGCATCCGACCAGCACGGATCCGCGCTGTCTCGGGGAGGGGGCCGACATCAGATCAATTTTGCTTCCGCTTATCCACTCGTAGAAGGAAGTTGGTCATAAAGCTTAATCATCAAAAGGCAAACAAACGGTATGTCCCGACTGAACTACTTACTTGAGTATCCGGGCGATTGCAGCTTAGGCCAGATCTCGGTCAATTCCGGACGCACTCTTGCGATCCAAGAATAATTTGTACATCTCCAAGGGTGTCATACCCATGAAGTGTTGAAGAACTGGGCCCTCCGGATTGAACTCCCATAGTCGGAGAGGGCGGCGCTTGCAGTGGCAGGAGACGCCTAATCAAGATAACCTGCATCACCACCACCATATCGATCTCCCTCGCCCGAGATCCCGAACCGCCCTCGCAAGAGGGGCACGCCCTTTGACGGCCCCGCTTGAGCTCCTTGGTTGACCCACGACATCAACCGTCGTGGAGGTCCCTGACGAAATAAGGGCGGCGGCTTTTGTCTCGCGCCCTCGAACGGTAATATAGAACCACTCTTGTTGCCACGGTCCGAGCTCCTCTTGAAGGAGCCACGGCCACGGGCATCGCCCTCCTACTTATGGCTACTCCCCGCCACACTCCGCTGACGCCCGATCATCTTCGCGCCATTATTGAAGGTCTTCACCACAGTCAAGTGAGGGGTGACGCGAGGAAGGCTTCACAGCATTTATAATAAATGCGAGATATGGAGGATGGACCCGAGCCTAATCGCGGAATTCCAACCCATAGTAAAACATGAGCCCTCTCACAAAAGGATCCATCGGGAAGCCTAAACCCCGACGGAGGTGGGATACGAAACGACATACTCGCCGGCTCGGGGGGATGGCCTGCCCTTCGCAGCAACCTGTGCAAATCTCATAAGCTAGGTACTTGGCCTCCCGCAGTTTTAGCACGCCCTCCTCCGTGACGGAGGAGGGCATCCACCGCCCCGAACGCCGGAACCGACATCGCTGAAAGTCCGAAGCGCCAACTGGAGCTCTAGGTGCTAGAACGTGGAGCGGGAGAGGATTCGATGGAGGATTGAAGAAAAGAAACGAGCCTTGGTCCTGCGATAAAGAGGGAGAATACCAAGAGCCGCCTCCGGACTGCTTGGGGACTCGCCGATAGAGGGGGGCGGAGAACGGGCGCGTTGGGTTACCCATGTCCGTATTGATGAGAATCTCGGATTAAGGGAAACACGATCTCCGCTCGACAAGACGCGTTAAGGAAACCGCCGCTAAATGCGCCGAGGTGGTAAAGTACAAAACAATTCGAGTAATGGCTTGGTAGTGGCGTGACGTCATGCCACAAAAAACGCCACAGATTGAACTTGTGTATATATTATTATTCTCTACTGGGAATGTGGAATTTATTTTGCAGAGCCGACACTATCCCGTGTTCACAATCTTCTATCATTCGGAGGAGGAACCCGCTTTGCAATGCTAAGCAATATACACGCCGGACTTATCGTCATTGAAGCCCGGTTCAGTGGGCTACCGAGGGAGTCCTCGATTAGGGGTGTCCGGATAGCCGACTATCATCATCGATCAACTATCATCCGCCGGACTATCATCATCGACCGACTCCAAGACTATGAAGATACAAGATTGAAGACTTCTCCCGTGTCCGGATGGGACTTTCTTGGCGTGAAGGCAAGCTTGGCGACACGGATATGTAGATCTCCTACCATTGTAACCGAATTTATGTAACCCTAGCCCTCTCCGGTGTCTATATAAACCGGATGGCTCTAGTTCAGAGGACTCAACAACAACCCCGATAATCATACCATAGGCTAGCTTCTAGGGTTTAGCCTCCTTGATCTCGTGGTAGATCTACTCTGTAAACATCCGTAATATCAATATCAATCGAGCAGACGAGGGTTTTACCTCCATCAAGAGGGCCCAACTCGGGTAAAAACATCGTGTCCTTGTCTCCGTTACCATCCGCCTAGACGACAGCTCGACCCCTACCCGAGATCTCGCCGGTTTTGACACCGACATCGGGTTTTGGATCCGATAACTGCTATCAGCCCCGACCAATGGGGATTTTCCACGGTAAAATCATCATTGGCTGGAGGAAACACATGTCGGCCACCGCTGGGACAGATGTCATCCACTCATTGGCCATAAGGCGCCTATGATACGCCGACATGTGGCACGCCCAACAGAGGCCCATTCCTCGTGAAAAGGCCAATTCGCTTGACTTGGTCAAAAGGTGGCGGCCGCCCATGGAAAGCATGTTAACGGCCTGCTCGATATAGCCCATTTACAGCCCACTAACCCAAGGCCCGCACGCCTTATCCAATTAGGCCCAAGAGCGCCATCCGGCCATCCAATATGATTCCAACCTGCTTACTTCGCCCATGTATGGCCCATGACGCCTTTTCGCCCATATGAGGCCCTATGTAACTCTTTGGCCTATTAACGGCTCGTGGTGAAACCGCCCGCAATGAACAAAGGTATCACTTACACCCACTAACTACCCGTGGTGAAACCGGCCCGTAATGAACAAAGATATCACTTTATACCCATTAAGGGCATGTTATTCAGGCCAATGCCGCTTCAGCAAATGTTATCTTTCGCCTTCTCGTGAGCCCATTTATTCTGGGCTCATTTCAAAGATTCGCTTACTTACGGCTCACATCGCTATTTTCGCCAGGGCCAAATTCAAGACGTGGTTACATCGCCCGCTTGTGGTCCGTTAATATGTTGGGACCTTTTCATAGCATCATCAACACGCCTATTAACGATGGCCCGTTATGGTCATACGGCCCGTTATGGTCATACGGCCCGTATAAGGCCCATTGATGATACGGCCCGTAGAAGGCCCATTGTTTCTACGGCCCGTAGAAGGCCCATTGTTTGTACAGCCCGTAGAAGGCCCATTGTTTCTATGGCCCGTAGAAGGCCCATTGTTTCGACGGCCCGTAGAAGGCCTATTATTTCTACGGCCCGTAGAAGGCCCACTGTTTCTATGACCCGTAGGAGGCCCGGTGTCACTACAATAAATATTAGCCCATGGTTATTGTGGCCTAGTTTTAAAAAGAACCGCACTGACTACAAGCAAACAAATAAATAAGAAAACAAGGAAATAAATAAGCAAGCAACTTATGCTAGGCTATCACGGATGTTACACATATTACATCCACTGGGCATCAAAGTTCGCCACCAAAGGCAAATATAGGGAACAAAGCAAAGATATCATATACATCGTTGTCAAAGTTGGCGCATCAACAAAATAAATGCCGCAAAGAAACAAACCCGTAATCGAAACCACTTCAAGATCTCAAGAAACAATATCCTCGGTACCCAAAATGTTGGCAAGATGCTTAGCAAGCTTATTAACTTTCTTGTTTGACGCTAAATCCTCCATAGCTTGTCAAGGTAAATTCGTAAAATATGCATCCAATTCCGCAGGACTTCCTCCGCCTTCAGCCTTCCGTCGCAAAGACATCTCGATCGATGTCTTTCAACTTGAAGTTGAGACTCAAGAAGACAAACTGATTTAGGCAAATGAGTTCTAAGAGCTTGTGCCAGCAGAGTGGCCAAGAATCAACACTACATCAAGACAGACTTTTGGGTTCCTCACCGCCGCCAAGATAGTTTTTATCAGCTTTCTTGAGACCAACAGGATGTCTCACTATCTTGAACCTTATCTGCATTATTTCCTTTACCATTGATAACGCGGCATCGTTTCTCCAATATTTTGTCCGCATTCTAAAAGAGAAACAAGGCATACATCACATGTTTACTATGTTAGTATATGAAACTCATTTTGGTAAATGAGTTCAGAGTAAAGTGGATGTGATAACAAAGATGAAACAAACATATATCTATGTGCCATGGTCACTTTATGGTCTATATCATTCTAGTTTTTGTTGCCAAATCAAGATAGAGACACAGCTCAAATAATATTTGTTCAAGACAAAGGTAATAGATGTAATATAAGTGTGGGTAACTATAGAGCAATAACAACACTTGTAATGTGCATGACATGAGAACATAATCTGTTTATTCAATTGAAACTGAAATCAACATAGAGCAGGTTACAACAAAGAAACTGAAGCCATGTAAACAGGTTTAAAACATACCTGCTGCGCCATTGGAGTTTCAATTCCATCCTTCAAATTTGAAAATAGTTGGTATGAGTAAATACAAAGAATGCAAGAGCAAAGGAGTATGAACCATAGCTACGTAACCCCGACCTCGAGAACAAATCTTCTTCTCCTTTAAGCATTGAGTTGGGATTAGAGTGGTGGTCCTCGTGCTTTGGGCACCGCAGTTCCTTTACTAACCGCCGTGTTTGGGTGCTCTGTGGTGGAGACGGTGCAGTGTCAACTGAACTGGGTTACTATCTCGCCGGGTTAGTTAAAAGGTGTAGATGGTTCTTCGTCCAACTGGTAGGGGTACAATCATGAGAGTCTGGGTTATGTGTGGTGGATCTCGTCCTTGGGCAAGTACAACCGTGGTTCTATCTCGATCAACTCGGTAGCACAATCTTTTCTAAAGACCGTGTTATTACTCCCTTAGATACCGCCATCACGCCTCCAATTCAAATGGCTGATAAACAAGAAAAGTAATTGAAAGTATAGACATTGTATTATAGACAGATGCAATGGATAGTGGGGAATAAAAGAGGGCATGAAATAATTCATATTTATGTTGTCTAACCAAACAGATAGCATGACACAATTTCACATATATGATGGCTAACTAAACAGATAGCATGACACAATTTCACATTATGATGGCTAACTAAAAGATGGAAAGACATAGTTCAAAATATGAGACTATGTAAACAGATGACATGACATAACTATATAATGTGTTTATTAAATAGGTTGGCATGCCATAATTCACATACATTCATGGATAGAATGCCATAATTCTAAATATGATGACCGAAATACTAAACAGGTGAGATGATATAACTATATGATGTCTTTATTAAATGGGTTTCCATGCCATAATTCAGATAGATGATGTGTATGTACTATGTAAACATGATGGCATGATATAATTCAAATATATGATTTATATGTTGGAAATATGCCCTAGAGGCAATAATAAAAGCATTATTATTATATTTCCTTGTTCATGATAATTGTCTTTATTCATGCTATAATTGTATTATCCGGAAATCGTAATACACGGTGAATACATAGACCACAATACGCCCCTAGTAAGCCTCTAGTTGACTAGCTCGCTGGTCAACCGATAGTCATGGTTTCCTACTATGGACATCGATGTCATTGATAACGGATCACGCCATTAGGAGAATGACGTGATGGACAAGACCCAATCCTAAGCATAGCACAAGATCGTAGTTCGCTTTGCTAGAGCTTTTTCAATGTCAAGTATCTCTTCCTTAGACCATGAGATCGTAACTCCCGGATACCGAGGAGTGCTTTGGTGTACCAAACGCCACAACGAATCGGGTGACTATAAAGGTGCACTACAGTATCTCCGAGAGTGTCTGCGGGTTGACATGGATCGAGATCGATTTGTCACTCCGTATGACGGAGAGGTATCTCCGGCCCACTCGTAATGCATCATCATAATGAGCTCAAAGTGACCAAGTGTTTGGTCACGGATCATGCATTACGGCACGAGTAAAGTGATTTGCCGGTAACGAGATTGAACGAGGTATTGGGATACCGACGATCGAAGTCTCGGCTTGTAACGCATCGATTGACAAAGGGAATAGTATACGGGTTGCTTGAATCTCGACATCGTGGTTCATCCGATGACATCATCGAGGAGCATGGGGCCAGCATCCAGATCCCGCTGTTGGTTATTGACCGAGAGCCGCCTCGGTCATGTTTGCATGTCTCCCGAACCCGTAGGGTCTACACACTTAAGGTTCGTGACGCTTAGGGTTATTAGGAAGACTTGTATGTGATTACCGAATGTTGTTCGAGTCCCGATGAGATCCCTGACGTCACGAGGAGTTCCGTAATAGTCCGGAGGTAAAGATTTATATATGGAAGTTGTCATACGGACACCGGAAGGTTTTAGGGCTTATCGGATTGTACCGGGCCACCGGAAGGGTTCCGGGTCCACCGAGGGGCCACCTCCCGGGGCCACATGGGCTGCGTGGGGCAGGAGCCAGCCTCGAGGGCTGGGCGCCCCTTGGGCCCATGCACCTAGGGTTGGGGGGAACCCAGAGGGGCGCCTTGCTTGGGGGCAAGTCCCCTCCCCGGCCGCCTCTAGATCCCATCTAGAGGGGCCGCCCCTGCCCCTTCCCCTATAAATAGAGGGTTGAGGGAGGCTGAACACCTGCCAAGGCGCAGCCCTCCCTCCCCAACACCTCTCCTCCTCCGCACGTGCTTGGCGGCCCTGCCGAGTATCGCTGCACCAACAACACCACGCCGTGTTGCCATTGAGCTGTCTTCTCAACCTCTCCTTCCTCCTTGCTGGATCAAGACGGAGGAGACGTCGTCTGCACTGCACGTGTGTTGAACGCGGAGGTGCTGTCCGCTCAGCACTTGGTCATCGGTGATCTGAATCACGGCGAGTACGACTCCATCATCACCATCCCTTGAACGCTCCGCACTCGATCTACAAGTGGTATGTAGATGCAAACTCACTCCCTTGACTCGTTGTTTAGATGAACTCATAGATGGATCTTGGTGAAACCGTAGGAAATTTTTTAATTTTCTCGCAACGCTCCCCAACAAAGGGCATCATGAGCTAGGTCTATACGTAGTTCTCTATTGCACGAGTAGAACACAATTTTGTTTTGGGCGAGATCTTGTCAACTTGCTTGCCGCTACTAGTCTTATCTTGCTTCAGCGGTATTGTGGGATGAAGCGCCCGACCAACCTTACACGTGACGCTTACGTGAGACCGGTTCCACCGATCGACATGCACTAGTTGCATAAGGTGGTCAAGGGTGTCCGCTCTCCCACTTTAGTTGGAGCGGATTCGATGAAAAGGGTCCTTATGAAGGGTAAATAGAAGTTGACAAAATCACGCTGTGGTTATTCGAGGTAAGAAAACGTTTTGCTAGAACCCAATTGCAGCCACGTAAAAGATGCAACAACAATTAGAGGACGCCTAACTTGTTTTTGCAGCAATTGTCATGTGATGTGATATGGCCAAGTTGTGATGAATGATGAATGACATATTGTGATGTATGAGATCATGTTCTTGTAATAGGAATCACGACTTGCATGTCGATGAGTATGACAACCGCAGGAGCCATAGGAGTTGTCTTTATTTTTGTATGACCTGGTCATTGAAGAACGCCATGTAAATTACTTTACTTTATTGCTAAACACGTTAGCCATAGAAGTAGAAGTAGTCGCTGGCGGACAACTTCATGAAGACACGATGATGGAGATCATGGTGTCATGCCGGTGACAAGATGATCATGGAGCCCCAAGATGGAGATCAATGGAGCTATATGATATTGGCCATATCATGTCACTACTATATAATTGCATGTGATGTTTATTATGTTTATGCATCTTGTTTACTTAGAACGACGGTAGTAAATAAGATGATCCTTACAACAATATCAAGAAGTGTTCTCCCTAACTGCACCGCTGCTAAAGTTCGCTGCTTTGAAGCACCACGTGATGATCGGGTGATAGATCCTTACGCTCACATACAACGGTGTAAGACAGTTTTACACATGCAAAACACTTAGGGTTAACTTGACGAGCCTAGCATGTACGCACATGGCCTCGAACACGGAGACCGAAGGTCGAACACGAGTCGTATGGAAGATACGATCAACATGAGAATGTTCACCGACGATGACTAGTCCGTCTCACGTGATGATCGGACACGGCCTAGTCGACTCGGATCATGTAACACTTAGATGACTAGAGGGATGTCTAATCTGAGTGGGAGTTCATTAAAATAATTTGATTAGATGAACTTAATTATCATGAACTTAGTCTAAAACCTTGCAAATATGTCTTGTAGATCAAATGGCCAACGCCATGTCAACATGAACTTCAACGCTGCTCCTAGAGAAAACCAAGTCTGAAAGATGATGGCAGCAACTATACGGATCGGGTCCGAACCCGAGGATCATCCTCATAGCTGCCAGAAACAATATGTCCTAGAAGGACCGCTAGGTGATGCACTGTCCTGCAGAACCAAGACATTATGAATGCTTGGCAGTCTCGCGTCGATGATTACTCCCTCGCTCAAGGCGGCATGCTTTACAGCTTAGAACCGGGCTCCAAAAGCGCTTTTGAGCAACACGGAGCATATGAGATGTTCGAGGAGCTGAAACTAGTTTTCCAAGCTCATGCCCGGTCGAGATATGAAGTCTCCGACAAGTTCTATAGTTGTAAGATGGAGGAAAACAGTTCTGTCAATGAGCACATACTCAAAATGTCCGGGTTGCACAACCGCCGTCCCACTGGACATAAACCTCCCTGACGAGGCGGTCATTGACAGAATCCTTCAATCGCCCCACCAAGCTACAAGAGCTTTGTGATGAACTACAATATGCGGGGATGGTGAAGACCATTCCAAGTATTCTCAATGCGAAGTCAGCAGAGGTTGAAATCAAGAAAGAACATCAAGTGTTGATGGTCAATAAAACCACTAAGTTCAAGAAGGGCAAGGGCAAGAAGAACTTCAAGAAGGACGGCAAGGAGGTTGCCGCCCGTAAGCAAGTTGCCGGAAGAAGTCAAAGAATGGACCCAAGCCCGAGACAGAGTGCTTTTATTGCAAAGGGAAGGGCCACCGAAGCGGAACTGCCCCAAATACTTAGCGGATAAGAAGGCCGCAACACTAAAGGTATATTTGATATACATGTAATTGATGTGTACCTTACCAAGACTGTAGTAACTCCCGGTATTTGATACCGTGCCGCTGTTCATATTTGTAACTCACAGCAGAGCTGCGGAATAAACGGAGATCGGCGGCGACGAGGTGACGGCGCGCGCCGAATGGTTCCAAGGTCGATGTGATCGCCGCGGCACGCTACCTCTACATTTACCTACGGATTAGTTTTAAACCTCAATAATTGTTATTTGGTGCCAAGTTTGAGCATGAACATTGTATCGGATCTCGCTTAATGCGAGATGGCTACTCATTTAAACCGAGAATAATGGTTGTTCTATTTATATGAGAGATATGTTTTATGGTCATGTCTCCTATGGTCAATGGTTTATTCTTAATGAATCTCGAACGTAATATTACACATATTCATAGTGTGAATACCAAAAGATGTAAAGTTGATAACGATAGTCCCACATACTTGTGGCATCGCCGCCTTGGTCACATTGGTGTCAAGCGCATGAAGAAGCTCCATGCGATGGACTTTAGAGTCTCTCGATTATGAATCATTTGACACATGCTAACCATGCCTTATGGGCAAATGACCAAGACTCCGCTTCTCCTGAACAATGGAGCGAGCAACCAACTTGTTGGAAATCATACATACCGATGTGTGCGGTCCAATGAGCGTTGAGGCTCATGGAGGATATCGTTATGTTCTCACTCTCACCGATGACTTGAGTAGATATGGGTATGTCTACTTGATGAAACACAAGTCCGAGACCTTGAAAAGTTCAAGGAATTTCAGAATGAAGTAGAGAATCAACGTGACCGAAAGATAAAATTCTTACGATCGATCGTGGAGGAGAATATTTAAGTCACGAATTTGGTACACACTTAAGAAAATGTGGAATCGTTTCACAACTCACGCCACCGAACACCTCAACAGAACGGTGTGTCCGAACGTCGAATCGCACTCTATTGGATATGGTGCGATCCATGATGTCTCTTACCGATTTATCGCTATCATTTGGGGATACGCCTAGAGACAGCTACATTCACTTTAAATAGGGCACCGCCTAAACCGCTGAGACGACACCGTATGAATTATGGTTTGGGAAGAAACCTAAGTCGTCGCTTTCTAAAAGTTTGGGGATGCGATGCTTATGTCAAGAAACTTCAACCCGAAAAGCTCGAACCCAAGTCGGAAAATGCGCTTTCATAGGATACCCTAAAGAAACCATTGGGTATACTCTTCTACTTAAGATCCGAGGGCAAGATCTTTGTTGCCAAGAACGGATCCTTTCTCGAAAAGAGTTTCTCTCGAAAGAAGTAAGTGGAGGAAAGTAGAACTCGATGAAGTACTACCTCTTGAACGGGAAAGTAGTGCAACTCAAGAAAATGTTCCTGTGATGCCTACACCAACTGGAGAGGAAAATAATGATGATGATCAAGGTACTTCGGATCAAGTTGCTACCGAACTCAGAGGTCCACAAGGACACGCTCCGCACTGTGAGTGGTACGGCAACCCTGTCCCGGAAATCATGTTGTTAGACAACGTGAACCTTCGAACTATGAAGAAGCGATGGCGGCCCAGATTCCAACAAATGGCTAGAAGCCATGAAATCCGAGATAGAATCCATGTATGAAAACAAAGTATGGACTTTGACCGACTTGTTCGATGATCGGCGAGCGATAGAAAACAAATGGATCTTTAAGAAGAAGACGGACGCGATGGTAATGTCACCATCTATAAAGCTCGACTTGTCGCTAAGGGTTATCGGCAAGTTCAAGGGATTGACTACGATGAGACTTTCTCTCCCGTAGCGGCTTAAGTCCGTCTCAATCATGTTAGCAATTGCCGATACTATGATTATGAGATATGGCAGATGGACGCCAAAACAGCGCTCTTAACGGTTATCTTAAGGAAGAGCTGTATATGATGCAGCCGAAGGTTTTGTCGATCCTAAGAATGCTAACAAAGTATGCAAGCTCCAATGATCCATTTATGGGCTGGTGCAAGCATCTCGAGTTAGAACATTCGCTTGATGAGATGATCAAAGCTTAGTTTATGCGACTTATGGAGAAGCCTCGCTATAAGAAAGTGAGTGGGAGCTCAGAGCATTTCTCATATTATATGTAGATGACATAATTTTGATGGGAAATGATATAGAACTCTTGGACAGCATTAAGGCCTACTTGAATAAAAGTTTTTCAATGAAGGACCTTGGAGAAGTTGCTTATATATTAGGCATCAAGATCTATAGAGATAGATCGAGATGCCTCATAGGTCTTTCACAAAGCACATACCTTGATAAGATTTTGAAGAAGTTCAAATGGATCAGTCCAAGAAGGGTTCTTGCTCAGACAGTAAGGTGTGAGATTGAGCTCGCTCAATGCCCACCACGGCAAAAGATAAAGAAGAGATGAGTGTCATCCCTATGCTTCAGCCATAGGATCTATTATGTATGCCATGCTGTGTACTGCACTGATGTAAACCTTGCCGTAAGTTTGGTAGGAAGGTACCAAAGTAATCCCGCAAGGAACACCGGACAGCGGTCAAGAATATCCTAAAGTACCGAAAAGGACAAAGGACATGTTTCGCTTATGGAGGTGACGAAGAGCTCGTCAGAAGGGTTACGCCGATGCTAGCTTCGACACGATCCGATGACTCTAAGTCACAAACCGGATACGTGTATATGTTGAATGGTGGAGCAAGAAGCTGGTGCAGCTGCAAGCAGAGCGCCGTATGCGGATCTACATGTGAAGCGGAGTACATGGCAGCCTCTGAGGCAGCGATGAAGCAATTTGGGTGAAGGAGTTCATCACCGACCTAGAGTCATACCCAATGCGTCGGGCCGATCAAACTCTTCTGCGGACAACACTGAGCTATTGCCTTGCCAAGGAGCCCAGATTTCACAAGAAGACCAGTGCACATCAAGTTGCCGCTTCAACTCCATCCGTGAAAATGTTCAAGATGGAGACATAGATATTTGCAAAGTACATACGGATCTGAATGTCGCAGATCCGCTGACTAAACCTCTCTCATGAAAGCAAAACATGATCAACACCGTAACTCTATGGGTGTTCGATTCATCACAATGTAACTAGATTATTGACTCTAGTGCAAGTGGGAGACTGTTGAAATATGCCCTAGAGGCAATAATAAAAGCATTATTATTATATTTCCTTGTTCATGATAATTGTCTTTATTCATGCTATAATTGTATTATCCGAAATCGTAATACACGTGTGAATACATAGACCACAATACGTCCCTAGTTAGCCTCTAGTTGACTAGCTTGTTGGTCAACCGATAGTCATGGTTTCCTCGACTATGGACATCGATGTCATTGATAACGGATCACGCCATTAGGAGAATGACGGATGGACAAGACCCAATCCTAAGCATAGCACAAGATCGTAGTTCGCTTTGCTAGAGCTTTTTCAATGTCAAGTATCTCTTCCTTAGACCATGAGATCGTAACTCCCGGATACCGTAGGAGTGCTTTGGTGTACCAAACGCCACAACGAATCGGGTGACTATAAAGGTGCACTACAGGTATCTCCGAGAGTGTTTGTTGGGTTGACACGGATCGAGACTGAGATTTGTCACCCGTATGACGGAGAGGTATCTCGGGCCCACTCGTAATGCATCATCATAATGAGCTCAAAGTGACCAAGTGTTTGGTCACGGATCATGCATTACGGCACGAGTAAAGTGACTTGCCGGTAACGAGATTGAACGAGGTATTGGGATACCGACGATCGAAGTCTCGGCTTGTAACGCATCGATTGACAAAGGGAATAGTATACGGGTTGCTTGAACTCGACATCGTGGTTCATCCGATGACATCATCGAGGAGCATGTGGGAGCCAACATGGGTATCCAGATCCCGCTGTTGGTTATTGACCGAGAGCCGCCTCGTCATGTTCAGATGTCTCCAACCCGTAGGGTCTACACACTTAAGGTTCGTGACGCTTAGGGTTATTAGGAAGACTTGTATGTGATTACCGAATGTTGTTCGAGTCCTGATGAGATCCCTGACGTCACGAGGAGTTCCTAATAGTCCGGAGGTAAAGATTTATATATGGGAAGTTGTCATACGGACACCGAAGGTTTCGGGCTTATCGGTATTGTACCGGGCCACCGGAAGGGTTCCGGGGTCCACCGGAGGGGCCACCTCCCGGGGGCACATGGGCTGCGGGTAGGAGCCAGCCTCGAGGGCTGGGCGCCCCTGGGCCCATGCGCCTAGGGTTGGGGGGGAACCCCAGAGGGGCGCCTTGCTTGGGGGCAAGTCCCTCTCGCCGCCGCCTCTAGATCCCATCTAGAGGGGTCGGCCCCTGCCCCTTCCCTATAAATAGAGGGTTGAGGGAGGGCTGAACACCTGCCAAGGCGCAGCCCCTCCCTCCAACACCTCTCCGCCTCCGTGACGTGCTTGGCGGCCCTGCCGAGAGTCATCGCTGCACCAACAACACCACGCCGTCAGGCTGCCGCTTGAGCTGTCTTCTCAACCTCTCCTTCCTCCTTGCTGGATCAAGACGGAGGAGACGCCGTCTGCACTGCACGGTGTTAAACGCGAGGTGATGTCCGCTCAGACTTGGTCATCGGTGATCTGAATCACGGCGAGTACGACTCCATCATCACCATCCCCTTGAACGCTCCGCACTCGATCTACAAGTGGTATGTAGATGCAAACTCACCCCTTGACTCGCTGCTTAGATGAACTCATAGATGGATCTTGGTGAAACCGTAGGAAAAATTTTAATTTTCTGCAACGCTCCCCAACATTATATAGTAAGCAAGTAAGCATGGCAATCTATATATGATGTAAAACTAAGCAATGCAAGACAACATGCATGACTTGGGTAATATAACCTCGCCAAGTTTGAGCATAGACCTCGTGGGGAAATAGGATTGGTCATCGGCCTCAATCCTCCTCTCGAGGAGCTTCAGAGTCAAGAAGATGTCCGCTCAGCAGTAGCATTGTTCCGCTCAATACCTTGTTTTCACTCCAGATACTTCCATCACCGCTTCAAATGGCTGATGCACAGAAGAGAAGTTGAATATACAAACGTTGTTTCCATAAATGGAACACGAATACAAAAAAATGATAGCATGATATAATTCACATACACGATGATTGGATAAACAGCATGGCATTGCATAATTCACATATATAATGCCTTTGAAACAAGATAGCATTGTATAATTCACATATATAATGTCTTGCAACAAGATGGCAAGCAATGTGAGACACCATACGCACGATATGAGCAACATAACCCTGCCAAGTTAGAGCATACACCTCGGGGATAGGACTGGTCATCTGCTCTCAATCCTCCTCCGAGGAGCTATCCGTAATTAGCGAGATATGCGCTTCGTCGATAGCATAGTCTCGCTCGTAAGACCTTGTTTTACCCAGAATTTGCCATCACCGTGTCAAATGGCTGATGCACACGAAGAGCAGCTTGAATGTACTAACATTGTTGACGAATGTAATATGTAACGAAAAAAGATGGCCTGATATAATTTACATATAAGATGATCTGCTAAGTAGGATGGCATTGCAAAATTCACATATATGATGCCCGACTAAACAAGGTGGCTGTATAATTCACATAAACAATGAATAAACTAAACAGATGGCATTCACACAAAGGATGTCTAAACTAAGCAGATGACATATTTGACGATAAAGTAAGCAATGCAAGACACCGTATGCATGATATAACCAACATCAAGATGCCAAGTTAGAGCGAAGACCTCAGGGGTAAATAGGAGTTATCTTCTCCTTCCTAATCCCCTCGTAATGTATATCTTCCTCTTGATTACAATCCAAATGCGGAAGGGGGGGGCCTTTGCGCCTACCATGGAGCGACGCGCCCATGAAATTATATTGCCACGCAAGGCTCGCTCTTTTGCTCTAAATGTTCGGGCCCATTGTTTACAATAATCGTCCCGCATAGGAATAAAACATAGTGAGATTATGTAAGGAGTGCATGCGTAAATCCAGAGTGATGGTAGCAACCTCGTGGATAGACCCAAAACCAATAATAGCAGTGCGATAATGGCTTCAGCTAATAAATACAGATAATGGCTTTTACGCTTTGTTTCCCACCCAACATGAAACTCATAGTAGACACCGGAGATTAACCAGATAGTAGATAGATACTATTGATAGCGGCCCGATATGTACCCCACAACCATTTAAAACTCAAGTTTGACCATTAGTTTGGAGTCGACTCGAGTCTAATCGGTGAACAGACGATAAAGCAACATGTAATATTGCGATGCATAACGAAGGTATTACACGAAAGAGTGCGACCTCTCTTGCGGACCCGTAGTCCCTCGAGGTCATCTGCTCGTTGATGATGGTAATGCAGTTTTCTACGATGCCAACAAGGGAAGAAGATCCGAGGCGGCGAAAGACAGTCCGAGGTCGGATCCTCGCCTCGCTGGACCCTTGTGTCGTTGGAGCAGCCGAGCTGGGTGGACGACGCAAGAAAGCAGACCGGGACAAACCACGCAAGGTTTTTGACAACCACCGTAAGAGAAGTAATTCTGTAAGGGCTCGCTTGAATTGGAGGATTCCAACAATGCAGGATAGGAAATAGACAGAATAGGATAGGAATGCACGCAAAACAAAGAATTTAAGAACACAGGATTTCCGCTAACTGGTGTTTGATTCACAACAATTGGAAGATCACAGATGCAAAGAAGCTTGGTGAGATTAAGTCAAACCACAAGAAAATGTACGATTATAATGCTATTATGCTACTATCTCTTAGTCTTGTGCTTCATGAATAGGAATTTGAAAAGGAGGACAAGTGAAAATTAAAATTCCTACGCTTTTTTTCTTTCAAGGAGACACTAAAGGAAGAAACCGTGTGCTCAGTGGACAATATATATAACATGTAGAGTAAAAAGAGATGCAACAAGTGTACAACCTCTTTGGCGGCCATGTCGATCTCAGCGTGATTATGCTGGTCGGTGAGGATGCTCCGCTGACTTTGGCTGTCGGAGGAGGGAAGAAGATCTTAGGCGCCCGGAGATGGAGCTCGAGGTATCGCCTCCACCGTGATGGAGGGTTTCGCCGTTGGAGCAGCTCAGTGAGTTGTACGACGCCGAGGTCAAGCAGTGACAAGAGAGACAATGAACAACGTTAACCTGAGTGGAATTCTAATAGCATCTCCAATACATGACGAAAATACATAACCACAAAGTGCTAGATGTAAAATACATCAGCCGCCATCTCTGAACTTAACCGTCAAACCGAACTTAATCTTTCAAATCGAACCTAACTGTCCAATCTGAATTTTGTCAGTCAAACTGAATTTTGATGTCGAAACTGAATGCACTAGCAAGGTGAGGCTACACGCCGGTCGATCGATTTTTTCATCTCTCGTCACGATTTTGCAGCCGTTGGATACGAAATCAAGGGCCTCGCGGTTCATCTTCAACCTCCACCCTCGAGCCACCAGCCACCACCGCCAAACAGCAGCCCTCACCAGCCATGGCGGTGGCGCCGCCCGCCCGCCTCAAAACACTCCCCACCGCCGTCCGCCGCCTGCCATCCTCTAGGCCCCCATGCCGAGCTTTTTCTGGTGATCCCCACGCCACCGCCTCACCAACGCCCGCCACCGCCGGCACCACCGCCTGGCCCCAACCCTAAGATAGATAGTGGGTTACCTCTCCAAGAGCTCCCCTCCCCGCTGCAGCTGGTTCTTCCTTCACCCCATGAGCCCACCCTTGAAATCGATCGACCCAAAAGTCGATTCAATGATCAAGTGTAGCCAAATCGAGCAGCATGCAAGCAAGAGCAAGAGCGAGAGCAGCAACGCGAGGAAGAGCAATAGCAAGAGTAGACCAGGCAGGGGACCAAGAGCAAGAGCAGAGCAGTAGCGCGAGCGAGAGCTAAAGCAGCAGCAGCTCCTACTAATGTGGACGCACGCCGAGGAGCGACGCTGGAGGAAGTGGCTGCGACGCCGCCATGGATGGAGTCGCCGCTGTCGGTCCGGGACCGAGCGCCGACAAAGACCGTGAGATCGAATCAAGAAGAAAATGCGCGATTAGTCTACAACCTCTTTGGTGGCGCTGATTAGGCCGTAGCTTCATCCGAGGAAGCGTGATGATGATGCTCTTCCGTGGTGCAGGTGAAGACGGCGTGGGAATGGAGGTGGCGCGAAAGACGAGGGGAACATCGGGCAGCTCCTTGGAGGTGGAGGACGGGTGGCTGAACCGGGACGATGAGATCGACGACGGATCCTCATCCGCACGGTGGATGAGGGATGTCGAGGTGTTGCTATGGACGACGCTATCGGGGAAGAAGCTCCGCTAGGTGGCGGACGGAGCAGGTGTGGGGTTTCGCTGGGTTTTTGCGGCCTTGGTGTATGAATGGGTGGGCGGATGGGATGGCAAGGGGGAACCATGGCTTAGAGACGCTTGTCCTAAATGTGGGTAAGTTACAAAAGTACCCCCCACCGATTTGAGGCGGTCACAGCCCTAGAGCTTGCTTGCAACTAGTGGCATTGCATCCATGCATCATGTTTAATTTTCATGAAATTTGAAATGGGGATGACCAAGCCCTAGCACCAAAGCAATTCAAATAGGTTCAACTAAGAAATATTTTTCAATGAACCCAAATGGCCTTAAAAAATGTTCACCATTTTTGGAAAATGCTGGAAACAGTAACCAGAGATGTTGCACATTTTTCCATGACATTTGTATTTTTGAATTAAATCATATAGTATTTGCATTTGGGCATTTAATGCTAATAAATAGTTTAAATGTTAAAATAATCATAAACTGAAATGTTTGTTGTTGGAAATATTCCAAACAAAGGATATTGACCAGTTTCATGATTTTTGGAAATGCCCCGCATTTTATTAAAGCCAAACATAATTACAGTAAAATAGAAAATGGAAATAAAAGAGAGAAGCCCAGCCACTTACTCCTGGCGCCCACCCGCCCAGCCTCCTCCAAATAGCCTGCCCACCCACCACCGCCTCCCGGCTGCCTCACCTCCTGCCAAGAGGAGCAGGGCGCTGGGTCGCCAGGCCTCACCACCTCCCCGCTCCGCCGCGAACCGCCCCGAGTGCCACGACTCCCTCGCACCTCTCTCTCTCTCCCCGACCCCATTCCTCTGCTTCCTCTCACAGACCACTGGCGCAGCTGCCGCCACCGACGCTGCTCACACAGCCACCACCTCCCCGCCGAGCAGCCCAGAGGATCCGCCACTCCGCCCTCGACCCTCATCGAGCCACGCCGAAGCCCCGGCCCGCCTGATGTTTTTCCTCCTCGCCATCGAGGATCGCCGCGCCGATTCGCCGACAGACGTCCGCGAGCCCACTTACCTCCCTTACAAACTTGCGTGAGCTCCTCCACCGCTTTCCCCGCCCCGTGGTCTGCTTTCGCCAGATGCCATCCCCACGAGCCCCGGCTCACGGGCGCCATGCTTTGTCGCCGCGTGGTTACGGACGCCGAGCTCGCACCGAGCTCGCCATCGTGCTCAAAGTTGCTCCTAGGATTTGAACTCGACGCTAGCCCGCCTTTGCCGCAGCAATCAGCGCCAGAGCCGCTGTTGCTCAACTCCGCCGCCTTGAGCTCGCCGCCGCCGGTTCCGCCACCTCCGTCCAACCACCACCACCACTCGGCGCGGGAGCGCCAGATCACGCTAAGCCCTCCTCCGCCTTTTTGGTCACCGGAGGGCGAATCCCGACGCCTCCGCCGCCTCGGCTCCGCCGGGCGACGAGGCGCTGGTCAACTCCGCGAGTTGACCCGGTTTGACCTCAGGCTGACCTCCCAGCCATCGACATGCGGCCCCGCCTGCTAACTAATCTAGTTTAGGTTTAAACTAAATTAACTTAACCTAGGTTAGTGTTAATTAAACTAGGTTAGTTTAGTTAGTCACCGACGTAGGCCCCCACACGCCAGGTTTGACTCCAGGTTGATCACGACGCAAAGGTCACCTCTTACCGACGCAATAATGATTTCTGTAATTATTTTAACTCAGAAATTCCGTAAAATTAGCAAAACTTCTAAAATTCATAGAAATTCAACCAGAATCTAATGGAAATAAGTTATATATGAAAATGATCAGAAAAATATGAAGAATCTGTTTATGCCATGATCATGCATGTTTGAACAAGTTAACCTCATTGAATAGAATGAATCATGATTAGGCAATTTATGAACTAGCATTTAGAGTTGAGTTTAACCTTGTTTGAATTCCACTTCAATTAACTTGGCTTATCACTGCATTAGCTCAAAACACCAAAGATATTGCCATGTCATTATCATGCATCATATTGTTGCATCGCATTGATTGTGATCTTTCTTGTTTGCCGGTAATTGCCCCCTCCTCGTAGGCGATCCCGACGATGAGTTCGATGACACCGATGAAGAACTATATTATCTTCGTATGCCGTGCAAGCAAAACCCCCTTGTTCATTCCGATATAATCCCACTCTCGCTCCCTGCTCTATTTTACTGCATTAGGACAACAACGACTCATGTGTTACTTGTCATGTAGCTGAACCCCTTTATCCTCTCGCATGACCCGGCCATTCCACAAGAATTAGATGAAACCCACTAGCATGAGTATGAGTTGTTTGAGCCTCACAGCCTACTCATTCATGCTTGTTTGTCATGCCTGCCATCGCTTAGAGTTAAGTCAGTCCGATTCATCGGGAATGAATTGGAATGGTTGTGTGAACATGTCCCATCATTGAGAGCTAAGTGTGAACACGATTTGGTAAAGGTAGCGGTGAGAGGCCATGTAGGAGTACATGGTGGGTTGTCTCATTGCAGCCGCCCTCAGAACTGAGTTCTGTGTTTGTGATCCATGAAACAAGCTTATTACCACGCATTGGGTTCAAACCAATGGACCCTCTCGGCTTCTTAACCACCCTTGTTCTCTCGCCCAGAGTTGCAACTAGTTTCTCGTGTTTGTAGGATATGTGTTGAGGCCGTATGAAGGCCGACCCTAGGGGTGGGCTATGATGCGGTAGATACACCGTGGGTCTGTGTACCGATTCGCCTGCTTGGTGTCTCGGGAACCCCGCACACATCGCTCGGGCTGTATGGGAAACCTCGCCGGACTCTCATGGATGGAACCCGAATAGGCGATAAGCCCGACTAGGGACTTGAGTGTTTAGGTAGGCCGTGGCCACACCCACGCTGGCTTCCGCTGAAGGTTGCCGAGTACATGTCGTAAACGGCGTAAGTGGTGAGAGCGTAGTGAAAAGTACACCCTCGTAGGGTTAATATGATCTATTCAATAGCCGTGTCCGCGAAAAGGACTTATGGGTTGCCTATATCAGTTCATAGACAAGTGAAAGTGGATACTCTAAAATGCGCAAGATAAGCGTGGTGCTATGGATGGCGCTCGTAGGGAGATGGGAGCGGATCCATAGTGGTGTATTGCTATGGTGAATATGTGGACTCGTAGCGCCACCTCAACAGTAGTTACTTGCAATGTAGTTCAGATAGCCATCGAGTCAAAGCTGGCTTGCCGCAGCCAAACTCCACCACCCCTTTGTTGATAATGATGCATATGTAGTTAGTTCTGATAAGTCTTGCTGAGTACATTTGTACTCACGCTTGCTTATTTATGTTTTGCGAGAGACGCTACCTCGCTTAGTAGTTCCGCTTTGACTTCGACGCTTAGCTTGTTACCTCACCACGCATCTTGTGCTCTCAAGATGTGGTAGATAGTCGCTTCTCAGCCTTTTTCATTTGTAGATGTCTCAGATTGACATATTAAGCTTACGCTTGTGTTTTGACTTGTATGTTTCGAAAAGTTGGGTCATGAGACCCATGTTTGTAATATCTCGCCCTGAGCCTAATGAATAAATATTTGAGCCAGAGAGTTATGTTGTGATGCCATGTTGTATTTACACATATTGAGCATATTGTGTGTATGTTTGAAATGTTTGGTATGTGGGATCCGACAACCTAGTTGTTTATCCTTGGCAGCCTCTCATATGGGGAAATGTAGTCTCGTGCTTCGAGCGATAGTAGTCCGCTACAGCCCGGTTCACCGGAGTCCTCGCTAGCCCAAAGACTACCGCTTGGACACTTGATCGGCCGGGCATGTGTTTCACTTCGCCTTATGTCTGTCCCTTCGGGAAATGTCACGCGGTGATATTCGAGTCCCGCTTAGCTCTGCTACAGCCCGGGATACCGGAGTCCTCATAGCCCAAAGGCTACAGCCCGAATTCATACGCTGATGACCGACATGCTCAATGTGATTCATGTATGCCTGTCCCCATGGGTTAGCGCCGCTTGTTCACGACTAGCCATGCCGCCCGGTTCTTTGTCATATGGATGCTAGCGACACTATCATATACGTGAGCCAAAAGACGCAAACGGTCCCGGCCATGGTAAGGGGACACGGTCACCGCGCGGAGGCCGCAAAGTGATATGAGGTGTTACCGCTAGATCGATGTGACTTGGAATCGTGGTCCCGATAAGGCGGTTCTTTGGTTCAGGGTACCACGGCATTTTATGCGGTCGGGATTTCACCGAGGTGGGAGTTTTCGCCGTTGTAATTTCGAATAGCAAGGCGCGGTTGAGATGGAGGAGTTGTCGGAGCACAACGAGACAAAGATATATCTTAAATATTTCGGCTAACAAGGCGCTGGTTGAAATTTCCGACAAGCCTAACGGTAATCGTACCAAATCAATGCGCACTACAAATGTCATTCAAAACTTCAATTCATGTTATGTTCAATTAAAATATTTCGCCACGGTACAATGTATGCAACCTACTACTCAAATGAATGTTTTAGTGCATTCCAAACGATATACTACCGCTCAATATGAACTAAATTTGAATAAGATCTACAGAATAATTGTTGTGAAGTCAAAGCATTTGAATTCGCTTTCTCTGTTTTAATAAGATCTACAATCATCATTATTGTCAAGTTAAACCATCGCTTGTGTATTATCTTCACAAGACACCACATGATCAAGACGAAGTTACATATGAACTATGTGTACTATATGAACTCGAACTAGATTTTTGAATCCACTTTATTTTGATTTCAAATCACATTACATTTCTAGCTCTAGCTAGATCTTCATAATCTAAACCATGTCTCATATGTATAATGTGTTTATCACATTATGTATGGTGCCCCGCCTCACGCCTACAAGTATTTAGATGTGAGTTGCAAACACCACACATTACCACAAATTCAAATAAAATGTGAGAATGTTCGATATATAGTATTGTTTAGATTGCTCGATATTTAGTTGTAAGCTGCAATGCCGCACATTATCTCAAATTCAAATAAAATGTGAGATTGTTTGATGTATAGTATGGTTTAGATTGTTCGACATTTAGTCTGTGAGTTGCAAACGCCATGCATTATCACATTATGGTATAACATGTGCACAACACGTATCACCTCTATATTCATGCATGCAATGTTTAAAACACTATGATCTCCTATTCAAATATATGAATCCGCCATTCATCAAATTATGATCTTTGTTAGTCTCTTACACCCACGCAATCCTCTAACCTTTGTAGCTACCACTAACTTTCTCTCGCATGCACACACCCTCCTCGCCTCCCCCTCCCTCGCATTCTATCCACCGGCACATTCATTTTTTCCTTTAGGTCGCTCTCCCGTAGTCTCCACAACTCCTTTCCGACACACACCGATTGATAAACCTCTCCAAATGATGCCTGCCTACAAGATACACACATAGCTTCAATCTCCTCCTTTATGTGTCCTTGCCTCGTGTCTCTCATATGGTCGACACACGTAAACTCTCACCCCTCTTTAATCGATCTCACAACCGCACACTCCTCCCCTATCCAGCTAGTAGTTGGGCCTCTCGCACCACCTCCTAGCTCCATTCTCTTCGCTCATCCGCCTCACTGGGCCTTATTTGCCTCTAACAAATGGACGACACCGACCGATCTCTCTATAGATATAGCCAGCTAGGTCCTTATAACTCCTTTGTACCCACACATCGATCGATCTACCTCATTAGTTGTGTCTCCCTTCCTCCGACAAACAACAATTGATCTACCGATCTAGTTAGGTTTGCTTACCAAACACATGGTTCCCTTCATCATCCATGGATGCATCCCGACAGATCTATCACGCATGTGCACACACGTAAACACATCCCCACTCTTATTGATAACATTGCAGTTCCACCCTCGCTTGTCTAGTAGGCCTCCCAACATCTCCGAGAAGCAACCCATCACCCATCCAGACTCTACCCCTCTCCCTACCTCTCCCTCCCTCCCTCTCTCTCTCTCTCTCTCTCTCTGTCCCATCATATTTCCCGCCCTTAGTTATGTATGGATGTCGACCGATCTCCCTCATGACATAGCTGGGTCTCTCCTTCTCAACACATATACGAAGTCGTTCTACCTCTATAGTTAGGCCTCTCGCCTACCCCTCCCCCCCCCCTCCCCCACACACACACCGATACATCAAGCACTCTAGTCATGTATCCCTACCACACACAAACTTGACATGTGCCCTCTAACATTCCGTAGGCCACCGCCTATATATTTGACTTGCACACACACACACACGCAATTTCGATGGTTTCTTCATCGATCTCGCACCCACCCACTTGATCCTCTCTTCGACTCTATCGATAGCTATGACCCCTCCCTCTTCTCGTGGATTGCTCGACCTCTATGTATGATATGGATAGGCCTCCATTTCACACACATTGCATGCAAAATTTTGTTTGAGATGTCATCACACATATTCCCACAAATAATTCACGAAATCAACCCCCACCCCACCCCCACCCCCACCACAAAACAAAAACACTCACGAACGCGGTTTGTATCTCTCACACACACCCACGAGGTGGGGACGCACGAAGAGAAGAGGTGCATGCACGGCGACGCATTCTGCCTCTTTCCCAACCACACCCGCTGGTACACGGTGGAGCTCTGCTTTCAGACGAAAAAGGCAGCCCACGTGGTAATTTGGCACGTAATCGGTTGTCCACTTGGTGGAGGGAGGATCGCCTACCACGGGTGAACAAACAAATTGCGACTTGACGATTATGTTAAATTAAAAAGAGGAAACCATGTGGGCCTACCTTAGAGGCAAGGCTCTATACACCGAGTACTTTGATGTGTCCCGCCAACTCGCAGTAACAAGGAGAAGCTTGCTTAGTACGCTGCCTCCCCGCCCACGGGCGCGGTGGCTCGCAGGATGAGGTGAAGCTTGCCTCCTCGCCCATGCGCCATGGCTCGCATGACGAGGAGAAAACTTACTACTCCTCCGCTTACTCCTCTTCCCTACTACCTTGGTTATAGAGATTATATCATATTGTTTGGAATATATATGTCCTTAGTAGATTTCAATATGAACTACTAGTACATACTCAAACACTGATGTATATAGACGTATTTTAGAGTGTACATTCACTCATTTTGCTCCGTATGTAGTAGCACTCTCCCCGCCTCGACCGCCCACGCAGGACGGCAGCAATTCATTCGGTCTCATATAGCCGTAACGATATATACTGACTACCATTATTGCTCGATTTCAAGAGGCTAAGAGCCAATCGCAAGGTTAATATTTTGAGATGCCAAGCTTAAGGTTATAGGAGAACGAGTAGTAGGTGCCGCCATTTATAAATAATTTTTTTCTTCAAAGGGCACATACGCAATATGATAGGTTCATATGGAGAGAAAAGGAAACCGCCCACTATATACATAGTCGATGGGCCAGCCTACACGGTTGCTTGTCGGGTTGTTTTCTTCACACTCTCACACAAAACGATCGTGGCCATATCTCTAACATCCCGGCGGATCACGTCCGCTTGGGGAAGGGGTGATGCTTAGTGTAGATGCGGTGTCCGTCAGCCGACGGGCGAAACCCACCGCCGGCACGCCCCGATCAGGGTCCCCGCCGCTTTCTCTCACAAAGCCGTGAGGTTGCTTCGCCCCTTGCTCACCGCCGCAACGTAAGGCAGTTGCCGCCCCGCCGCCTCCTCAAGGTCGAGCCACGCCCCTCGTGTACAACTCCCTTTACAGCCTGGCTTGCACCATCGCCTCCAGCTGCCCACATCACTCCCTCGTGGATATTTCTACTTTTGCCCCGCACATACCGATACCTCTCATCGCTTCTACATATCGTATTTGTGATGAGTTTATGTCTCATCAACTAGTCCTAGTAATCTTATTCTAATCACGCTTCTTCAATTTCTTTGCCACAGGATGCTCATCTCGATTTTGGTGAAACTGCACAAAATGATCCGATGGTCAAAAGGTTGCAAACTTCATTTATTAGGAAGCTCAACGCTGCAAAGAAATTGAAGCCTGGTCAGGTTCATGGTTCAAGGTCTAGGGACTGCATGGATTTTTTTTTTTTTAGTTGCCTCTGCTCCAAAATAAGTGTCAACTTTAGTAGTAGTACAACTTTGTACTAAAGTTTGCACAAAGTTGAGAAACTTATTTTGGAATGGAGGAGTACATATTTGCTATGATCTCGTCAATCATTGAGATGCAATAGCATGCATGTTAGTCTCCTTTGTATTTGATGAAATGTTGCAACGGGCAACCTTGGACGCAAGATACATGTAACAAGAGCTGGAAGTTTATAGCATTGTACAAATTTATCTCATTGATAAATTACAAGACGCATTAGTACTATACTAGTACTTCCTCCGCTCCTAAATATAAGTCTTTGTAGAGATTTCACCATTAACATGCATTTTAAGTGTAGATTCATTCATTTTGTTCCGTATGTAGTTCACCTAGTGGAATCTCTACAAAGACTTATCTACTAGTAATAGCTAGCCCCACTACTAGGAATTCTCTATCCTCTCCTTGAGCCACATCATCAAAATTGACGAGCTGTTAGATGAAGTAAATCACCATAATAGCCGTTGATCTAGACGCTGAGAGGCTCAACACTAAGCCACATGCAAGCATGTAGAAATACCGTGGCACATGCATGGTAGTGGGTTTTAAATCACATCAACATGTTCTGCATGCAAGCATGCACCGTAGTATGCATGTAAGTGAGCTTTTAAGTCCCATTAACATGTCAAAAAGAAAATATAATCCCATTATGCAAGAGGAGTTGGCTGATCTTTTTTCCTTATGTGGGATGATCTAAATGATGATGGGAGTTTATTTAGTTTGGCTACCACATTTGTCATGCGGTTATAGATTTTTTTGTTCTATGAAATCGATAATTTTATGCAGAGAGATATACCGCTGTTCCGGGCAACGAAGGGGACTCATCTAGTAATATTTAGGAACGGAGGGAGTACTATGTAAAGAGTTAGGTGTCGACGGTGATAGTGTGAGGTGGGCCATGTAATCACCGAGCCTGCATGTTTTCACCGCTTGCACTCTCCGCTGAAGAATGGAGAAAATTGTAATCTACTAGCTCCTTTCACGAAAGCGTGGACATCCAGAGTCCTACCACCTCAAGAATAAAGACCAATGAGCCACAAATCACATAGACCCAAAGAAGAAGTTGACGGACGAAGCAACCATCACTTTGCGCCAAGGAGAGGTCGCCGTCCGCTTCTGCCCGGCATGAATGCGGCACCGATTCTTTGAGCGGCGCACGACTGCTTGGCGGGAAGCGCAAGGGCGGGAGGGGCTGGTGGCCAGCTGGTCAGAGCGGCGTGGCAGCTGTCCGATGTCCCTACCGGACACGCCTGAAACGAGAGGATGCACCGACTCTCATGCTAAAGTCATACACTACACACCATATCTCTCAGAGAGTAGGTCGATCTGTCGACTCTCTAACACACACATGCTGTTAAACACACACACACACACGCACGCACGCACCTTGGCCCTGCTGCACCTTCTAACGTGACTTATTACACCTAGACGGAGGGAGTAGTAAGTATACGAGATACGGTGGCACACCGACTTAAGTCGAATACAAGTGCCCAAAATTTGTGTGCATGTTATAATAAGGATTCACTTAAAATAGTACGTGAGCTAACAGAGGGATCAATTGGATGTTGTTCCCAGCAAGAGCGTAGATGTGTGAGGTTGTAAGATACACCGCTGGTGCTTTTAATTTTTCTTATTAATTTGTTTGTTTCACCTCCGACCGGTGGGACCCAACATACTACGTGAGAGAGGTAAGGTGACTAAGGCTGCATTATTTCGCACCACGTGTGATAGTCTTACCACCAAAGCCACATGACACGATTATGATTGAAATCCTAATGACTCCCACACACACACACACAAAAACACGGCATGCATGTCACACTAATGCAGGAATGTATAAAAGGTTATTTTCCTCTCGCTGAACATAACGGAGGGTTGTGTAGCTGGTTAGCCTGTCGCCATCAAACTTGAGGTCTCGGTTCAATAACTACACTTGAGCATAATTTTGCCAGAGGATTCTTTGACTGGTCAAAATGTTTTCTAGGGTTTGCACGCTTCACACTCTCTCTCCAAGATATATATACAAGCCGGAGCCTCACTTTTGTAGTTGCTCTTCACACTCTCTCGCCTCTCTCACTGGAGCCTCAAGCTTGTAGTTGCTCTTCACACTCTCTCGCCTCTCCCAGATCTAAACAAGACTTCGCTGGCCTCTCTCCCTCATCCGCTGCTCAAAGAGCCGGCAGGATCCGTCTCCGGAAGGGAAGGAGGTTTAACGCTGTCGGCCGGCGAGGGAGGGAATCCACTATCAAGCATCGTTGTTCACTTTCCACCCAACAAGCGCGCTGGAGGGCCTCCGACCCCTTCTTCTTCGCAGCCCCCTGTCGCCAATCGAACCACGCCCCAAGAACCTTAAGGTATATTTTACTTACTCCACATGCATTGCTCTAGCTGCATGTATACCATGAATCTAGGACGGGTTCAAAGAGGAAAGGAGGGGGAAAGTAGGGAAAAGTTGTATATAGCATGAATCTAGGACGGGTTCAAAGAGGAAATGAAGGGGAAAGTTGTATAGCATGAATCTAGGACGTGGTTCAAAGAGGAAAGGAATGGGGAAAGTAGTGGGGAAAGTTGTATCGCATAAATCTAGGACGTGGTTCAAAGAGGAAAGGAAGGGCGAAAGTACTAGTTCAAAAGGAAAGGAAGGGACAAGGTCAGAGTTTGAGCAGACTAGATTTGTCCCACATAGGGAAAGGTGTCTAAAGATAACAAAACTGGGACCAACACAAATATGCTCCTTGGTTGTTTGTTCTTTGTTGCAACAGATCGTGCATGACCACAAGACATCGGTAGATGCACATGGTGCTGAAAGGCCCACCGTCCCCGCAACTCATTAGTTGTTGTTAATCTATGGCCCTGCTTGGTTAAAACTCCTAGTCCCTACCGCTTGGTTCTGTGGACTAAACATGGACTAGAGGTTATTAAATGACATGATAAAAGACCATGTTACCCTAGTAATGAACTAATAGAAACAAGGTGCGGCGCGTAGGGGCAACTGTTGAAAAGTCCCAAAAGACTCCCTGGGTCTTCTTTCTTTAGTCCCAAATGCCCACTTTTAGTCCCGAAAAGTCCTCCTGTTTGGTTTAGATGTGACCGACACGGAGTTTTTTAGTCCCTACACCAAAATGTCCCTCGTAAACAAACACCTCTAATAATGCCACTGAAAATTGATGCAATGCCACGCTTAAAAGCAAATTACATGTTTAACTAATTTTATTGTTAATATAATCTCTATGTTAATATTAATCAATGCCACCGCTTGAGAAATGCTACCGCCTTGCTTTCTTTCCCATTTAGATAAGGTAGATGCTTCTTTTGTTGGCTTCGCGTCATCCATCGTTATTGACCACTAATTGTTTCCTTTGCACCTCGTAAACAGGGTTATCTACTTAATTGTTACATTGTGACTTTTTGTTGCACCGCACAAAACACTTTTGTTTTAAGAGTGTTTTGTGCAGTTCAACCAAAATGTCACACCGACAATGTTGCTTGATTGCTTGATCTTAGTGGAACTGCACAAGAGGAGATCTTACTTCCTATCCGCTAAGGCTAATTTGGTTCAGATCTTCTTCTTGTGAGTTGTTTGAATTCCACATCATGAGAGGTCAAGATTAGCCTTCTTTCACATGATTCTCGCAGCAGGTGCTTTCATATGTTGTGCTACTTGTACGATAATGTTGCTTGATTTTAGTGAACTGCACAAATGGAGACAAGACTTCCAATCAGATGTGCACCATAATATCCCATTGAGGTAAGATAAGGATATTTCACAACCGCTGCTCTGATTTTGCCACTTTCATCGTAAAATTAAGTTTAGTACTATACTTGTGCTCCCTAATTGACATGCCAAATCTTACATTGAAGGCTAACTTGTCTCGTTATTGAACCAAGTGATGACGGGGAAGAACAAGCGGAAGAAAAACAAAAATCAACTCCCGATGCTGTAATGAAGCACTGGAACTGTGATGACACAAGTAATGATATAGTTTTGCATCTTAATTTATTGCTATGGCTGGAACGAGCAATTGTTTTGCCACTGATTTGATGCCATACGTAATTATTTCTACTTGTGCAAACAGGGATCTTCTTTGAAGATACCATATATTTTAGTGGAACTGCACAAGAAGATGTTGGAAACATTAAACTAATCGAGGAGTATATAGTAAGCATGGCCACCCCCGTAGATAGCAACAGATGGTTCCCGAGAAGTGCTTCATCTCTATGCTCTACACAATCAGCCTCCTGACAAAGGTTGGTACTCACCACCGATTTCATCCATATGATTGAGCTTTGTCATCTCTATTGGTGTTGTGCTACCGCTTAGATACTCGCCATGAAAAGTGGTATTGTCCTTGGGAAGTGCTTCATCTGTGCTGTTTTAAATATTTCCTTTCCTTTTTTTCGAGCAAACATGGATGCTAGCATTTAGTAGTCCTCTTGTCTTTGCACAACAGGATCATCTTCCTCTGAAGAAGAATATGGAGTACGTGAAGTGACTAGTTCCGATTATGCCAGATGAAGAAGCACCGCTTATCTTCTCATCAAGGAGCACTTGAAGGATGGTTACATTACTCCCCACAAGACCAAACTAACTTCAGCTCGTAAGGACCGATAAATCTCCATTTTTTGTCTGTGATGCGCGAGTACAATGTTGTTCTAGGATTCTTTCTCGTGAGTTCCATTTTTCTAAAAGTGTGCTCTACATGGACCATGTATGTGCCTGTTGAAACTGTCAATTCATAGTACAATTTGCTTTATACTAATCACTTTTTTGTATTTGTGCAAACATGGGTGCTCAGCTTGATTTCAACGGGAACTACACAAAATGTTCATGAATACATCGAATCATTCATTTCCACCCCAAGAAAGGAGGTGCCCATAAGTTCAAGGCGCTGCAACATATAAGGGCTAAATCATACAAGCTACGCGAATTTGGTTGATTTTGGTGGAACCGCACAAAAAGAACAGCTGGTTTATTTAGCACGAGGTGCCATGTCAATGTCCGAATCGATGATAACCCTGCCCATTCCACAATTGTAGGCATTTGATATTTTGAATGGGACAACCTTGTCAAATTTTGCTCATTGATTTTAGCAAGATATGCTTGATATTTTTGAATGGGACGCCTTTGCTGTCAAGCAGCACGATCAATTTTTTCTTTATTCTTTAGTTGTGAAGTAAATATTGCCTCCGACATGTGAGTCGCCGAGATGCATAATCATCGATTGTTTTGAATGTTCTCTATGAATTGCCGTGCCTGTGTGTTTGATTGCAATGTATGTAAACGCTAAAAGCTGCTCAAACTCTTTGTACTCCTTCTGTTCCTTTTACTTCACACATTGTGAAAGTGCATACTTTTTGTATAAGATTGGTCAAAGTAGAGATACTTTGACTGCATAAAACTTGTATGGAGACTAGAAAGGACCGGAGGGAGTACATGTGAAACTGCTGCAAACGTGGTGATCACCCCGGAATAATGCTAGTACGTATTGTTTTGCATGTTCATCCAATGCCAAGGATACAGGAATTAACTAATCGAAATAAATTCATTCATACACGGTCGGATTTCATATAAACATGCCGGATTTCATTACATTTCATACATTCTTCAACTAAAAGGTGTTTAGGTCGCATGCATCTCCCAGATGCGAGGTCGGGGTCATCCTTCTTTAAAAAAACTAAAAGGGTGCGTTGAGGTATAATTAATTAACCGGTTACCTACTGCGTCTCCGCTGAGCGTAACAGAAAGCTTATGATTTAATCGCAGTGTAGTTATGAATCGACATGTGGCCTGTTGGGCCCACGTGTCACCACCAACCGCACCAGCAGCTAAGTAGAAGCAGCGTTTTCTCCAAAGGCAGCTCTCCGACTCCACGCCGCCGCCAAGAAGCTAACCGCCAATGGTCAACCCGCTTAGCTTGGCTTCAACCGAGGGTAGCAGCGGTGGCCTTACTTGGACCCGAGCGGCAGCGACCTACCGTGTTCTACTTCTTCCTCGCTTTCGGTGGCGCGCTCGCTGGCAGCGGGCGGGCCTCGCGAGCCGGGCGATGCCTCTCGCTCGCGCCGGGCGGGCGGCGCCAATGAGCAGTGGAAATCCTCCCCACGCTGTTGCCACGGGGGCCTCGCTGAGCCGGCGATGTCCTCCGCTCGTTGTTGGCGGGCGGGCCTCGCCGAGCCGGGCGGTGTCCTTCGCCGTTGTTGGCGCCAGGCCTCAGCCGAGCCGGGCGGTGTCTCTCACTCGTTGTTGGCGCCATGGGCGCCGGCGGAGCAGGAGTCATCGACGCCGGTGGAGCGGGACTCGCCGGAGCCGGATTGTCCTTCGCCTCGCCCTCGGTTCGCCAAACAGCGCCGCCCGCTTCATCGCCTCTTTGTTAGCTCTTTGTAGGCGGCCGCAGCCTCCGCCACCCGAGATGCGGTATCGCCAGCGCCGAGGCGGCTTTGCGGGCGGAGCGGTACGAGTCGAGCAGCGCCTCGCCCGCCGCCTCCGCGGGCGATCCGCTCCTCCGCCGCACGTGCTCCTCGAGGAGATGGTGGTTGTAGGCGGCGCGCGCCGCGCCCGGAACTGCTCTCACGATCCGCCTCACCCTATCCATATATTGGGCACGGGCTCACTGATGGTCATGGTGCAATGCACCGCGAGGATGGCGGAGGACGGGTTTGCGCGGATCATCGACTACCATGTTCTCCATTGGGATGTCGTTGCCCTCCGCTGCCTACCGCCAGCCGGTCGGCAGCAATGGCTGCTATCTCCTTGTGGTTCGCCGTCCGCCTGTCTCAAGAGCGCTGGAGCGCGAGGAAGCCATGGTGGGCAGAGTGGTGTGGACAGGAGAAAGGCAACAGATGCGATGATCGCGCTATGGCCGGCGCAATAGCTTTATATAGCAATGGTGGGCAAAGCGGAGGGACGGACGTGACACCGAGTAGCCGCCGGCAACCGCAGATCATTAATGTGTGTGGCGATGGATTGGACGGACGACACTTGTGTCGCTTGAAGGCGGAGCAATCGCCACACCGGAAGCGGGCGGCCGGCGCCGATCAAGCTTCAAAGTGGAAAGCGCGGGCGCAGGAGATCACTTTACTTGGATAGGATGATAATGGGGACCCACCAGTCCATAGCCTCACGCACGCAAGTGCCTCCTATATATATATATATATATATATATATATATATATATATATAACTATAATTTATTTTGCTTCCTCCTGTTTCCTCGACATCATGGTCCCACACCATTGTCACCTATGCACTCCTCCTTTCCTGCTTATAGGGCTTATCTCAAAATTTTAGTTTTTCCATTTTATAAGGCTCAATTTGGTTGTCTTCCATCACATGTTCAGATTCCAAGGTGCATTAAATCATTGCATGCAAGTATTAAGAGAAAATTGACCAATGCATATACTTTATGCATGCATGCATTACAATTAATGCATTGATA
>JAHIAM010001063.1:0-38274 GCA_021605205.1 Aegilops longissima | reverse complement strand
CATGTGAAGCATCGCTCTATCTTGTTGCAAGGAATGAAATGTGCCATCTTAGAAAATCTATCCACAACAACAAACACGGAATCCTTGCCATTTTGAGTCCTAGGCAAACCAAGTACAAAATCCATACTAATGTCTTCCCATGGTTGATATGGAATAGGAAGAGGCATGTAAAGACCATGAGATTGAGCTTTAGACTTAGCTTTGCGACATGTGTAGCATCGGTTGGTGAAGCGTTATGCGTCATGAACATCTTGGGCCAAAAGTAGTTGTTGGAGAGCGTGGCGAATGTCTTGTCGCGTCCAAAGTGTCCCATGAGTCCGCCTCCATGAGCTTCTTGCAAAAGTAGCAAACGAAGAGAAGACTCGGAATGCAAAGTTTGTTAGCTCTCATAAGGTAACCATCCTTGATGTAATATTGTTCCCAAGACGTATCGCCAAACACTTAGCATAAGGAGAAGCAAAAGATGGATCATGCTCATACAAGTCTTTTATATGCTCAAAACCAATAACATTCAACTCAAGTTGAGTGACAAGCATGCATATGCGTGAAAGCGCGTCGGCAACTACATTCTCTTTACCCTTAATGTACTTGATCACACAAGGAAAAGATTCAATGAATTCACTCCATTTGGCATGGCGCTTGTTCAATTTAGTTTGACCTTTGAGGTACTTAAGCGTTTCATGATCGGTATGGATGACAAACTCATGAGGTCTAAGGTAATGTTCCCAAACATGAAGCACACGCACTAAAACATACAATTCTTTATCATAGATGGGATAATTAAGTTGAGCACCGGAGAGTTTTTCACTAAAATAAGCAATGGCTCGTTTTTCTTGCATCAAAACTCCGCCAATGCCGGTACCACTTGCATCACAATGAACCTCAAAAGTTTTGTCAAAATTGGGCAAAGCAAAAATCGGAGCATGAGTAAGCAAAGATTTGAGCTCATCAAAATCGGTTGATTGCAAAGTTCCCCAAACAAAGGGAGTATTCTTCTTGCTCAAAGCATGCAAAGGAGCGGCAATTGTGCTAAAATCTTTCACAAAGCGACGATAGAAACCCGCAAGACCAAGAAAACTTCGCACTTGTTGCAAATTGGTGGGCTGGGGCCAAGTTTTGATTGCTTCAATTTTAGATTCATCAACATGGACACCCTTTGAGGAAACAACAAAACCCAAGAAAACCACTTTGTCAACGCCAAAAGTGCATTTTTTCAAGTTTGCATAAAGGCTTTCCTTGCGAAGAGTTTGCAACACAGATTTAACATGGTTAATATGCTCTTTCATGGTTTTGCTAAACACAAGAATATCATCAAAGTAAACCACAACAAATACTCCAATGTAAGGACGAAGCACATGATGCATAAGACGCACAAAAGTACCGGGAGCTTCCGAAAGACCCATAGGCATCACTAACCACTCATATAAACCAAATTTGGTTTTGAAAGCAGTTTTCCATTCATCACCCTCTTGTATGCGGATTTGGTAATAGCCACTTTTAAGATCAATTTTTGAGAAAAAGTTGGCTCCACTAAGTTCATCAAGCATGTCATCTAAGCGAGGAATGGGATGCCTATATCGAACGGTAATAGCATTGATAGGTCTACAATTGGAACACAAGCGGAAACTTCCATCGGGCTTAGGCACAAGAATAACGGGAACGGCACAAGGGCTTAAGCTTTCACGTACATGACCGTTGTCGATGAGTTGTTGTACTTGCCGTTGAATCTCTTTGGTTTCTTCCGGATTGACTCGGTATGGAGCTTTGTTTGGTAGAGGCGCTCGGGATGAGGTCGATTCGATGCTCAATGCCTCAAGAGGAGGTAGACCCGAGGTAGCTCATCGGGAAAACATCTTGAAATTCCTGTAAAGAGATTGAAACACCAAAGGTAGCTCGTGAATGGTGTTAGTTTTTGGTTCTCCATCCTTGCACACAAGGACAAAGTGCATCACGGTAGATGGGTTCTCACACACTTCTCTCATCTCACTTTTGGTGGCAAATAGAATGAGGTTTTTCTCTCTAGGCGAAGAGTCGCTCAAATTTGGCTTGTGGCTCTCACTCACTTTTGGGTGGATCACTTTCTCACTCTTTTCTCTATGATTGGTGGCTTGCTTGTCGGCTATCACTTGACTAGGAGACATAGGTCGTAGCACATACTCCTTCCCTTTCATCTTGAAGCTATAGTGATTGGTTCGCCCATTGTGGATGACACCACGGTCGAATTGCCATGGTCGACCAAGAAGGAGGTGGCAAACGGTCATTGGGACCACATCACACTCCAAAGTGTCTTCATAAGCACCAATTTTGAAGGAGACTTGGACCGTATGCTCGACTCGTATAGTGCCGGAGTCACTTAGCCATTGAACCTTGTAGGGGTGTGGTTGCTTCCTCTTGACCAATTGTAGCTTGGAGCATAGTTCTTCACTTGCCAAGTTGTGGCAACTACCTCCATCGATGATGACCTTAATGGACCGTCCATTGATGCCGGCTTTTGTGTGAAAGATGTGGCATCGCTGGTCTTCTTCTTGTTGATGTTGAAGAGTCAAGACCTTGGAGACAACGAGAGCGGGGCTCGAATCCTCATCACAAAAGACTTGATCATCTTCATCTTCATTCACTTGCCGGTGCATGGCCACTTGCTCAAGAGCTTCCATCTCCTCTTCACTCATGGAGTCATATGTGCCATCGTCGTTGAGGATCATGGTGCGCTTGTTGGTGCATTCAGATGACTTGTGGCCATGCCACCGCAAGTGAAACACTTGAAAGAGCTTGTCTTGATGGTCTCATCGGTCGGAGTAGAGGATGGAGCACACGGCTTGAGGTTGCTTGTAGTAGGAGGAGGACGACTTGAACTTGTCGATGTCTTCTTGTAACTTGACTTGTCGTCGTTTCTTGAAGAAAGCTTGGTTGAAGTAGATGTTGGAGTAGTCGTTGAAGCTTGGTTGTTGGAGAAGCCGTAGGTCTTGGATGAGTACTTGGCGTACTTGAAGTCATCTTGCACTTGGCGTTCCGCCTTTGTAGCTTGATGTACGAGCTCAATGAGGGATGAGTATGGTTGGAAGTCGGCGATCTTCTTGATGGGGTGATTGAGTCCATTCAAGAAATGTGCCATAGTTTGCTCATCATCTTCCTTGACATTGGCTCGAATCATGGCTATCTCCATCTCCTTGTAGTATTCTTCAACGCACTTTGTTCCTTGCTTGAGTAGTTGGAGTTTCTTGAAGAGGTCGCGGTTGTAGTATGTTGGCACAAAACGTGCTCTCATGACATCCTTCATTTGAGCCCAAGTGGTGATTGGAGGTTCACCTCTTGCTTGTCGTCGCTCAATGATTTGTTCCCACCATATGAGCACATAATCTTGCAACTCAAGTGATGCCATAGCGATTTTCTTCGCTTCATCGTAGTTGTGCAAACGAAAGATTTTGTCAACCTTCAATGCCCATGAGAGGTAGTCTTCGGGGTCATTGCTTCCATTGAACTTGGGCATGGTGAATTTTAGCTTGCCGTAGCGTTGCTCTTCATTGTGTTGTTGGCGATGTTGATGATGACGTACTTGACGTGGGATATACTCGTCTTCATGTTGCTCTTGGCGCGGAGGAAGGCCACGATCAAGTTGCTCTTGTTGAACTTGAGGTTGAGGTGGAGCTTGACGAGCTTGTGGAGGAGCTTGAGGAACTTGACGGTGTATATGAGGTTGGTAGTTCCTCTCTTGGATTTCTTCTCGAAGGGCTTCCTCTTGATTGCGCCGTTCGCGATTGCGGTTGGCGACGGCTCTACTTGATTCTAGAAGGGCACGTTGCGCCTCAAGAGCTTGCGCTTCACGTTGTTGTTGTTGAAGACGTTGAGCCTCGGCGTCTTGTTCGTCTTGGTGACGACGTGCTCGTTCTTCCTCTTGTTGGCGACGAAGACGTTGTCTTTCTTGAGCTTGAGCAAAAGCTTCTTGGTTTGATTGAGGACGAGGAGCTTGATCATCAACTTGCTCTTGTGAATGCTTGTTATGTAGCGGGTTGCGAGATGCATGACGGTCTTGACGCGCGGCTCGTCGAAGAGTGTTTGATGACGGTGTACTTGAGTCATAGAAGGTGTCGTCGGAATGTCGACTCGAGCGGCTCCGTCTTGATGATGAAGAAGTGGAATGATGCCGGTTTCTCATCAACGCGCGGATCTCGTCCATTCTTGCATCATTCTCTTGCTTGTGAGCCTCAAACTTGTTGTCGAAGTAGTCCCTTGTACGTTGCTCGGAGAGTCGCAAATCGGTGGCGAGGTTGTCGATGCGGTCGCTCATTGCTTGTTGTTCTTGGTGCAACGCTCGTTGTGCACCGAAGAGGTGGCTCTTGGTGACGTATGAAGTCATGTCGTCGTCTTGCTCGATGATGAGTGGGTTGGTAGAAGAACTTGGCCTATCCATCATTCCAAGCAAGATGTGAGTGGTAGAACGGAAAAGAACTTATACCAATGTACCTTTGGCCGATGTTGAAAATGAATCAAGTTCACTCAAATGCGGACAATGAAATAGCACTCTTGGTACCGATTCTTGTCGGTTCTCACACCTACGCAAATAAAAGCTTATGGTGGAGCTCGGTTAGGATGGTGGCACAAAATTTGATGTAATTGTAAGTGAGACTCAATAAAGTTGGAAATGATTCACAAATTTGCAAATGTAACAAGTAGACCAATAGCAAGATATGGTACACGGAAACACACGCGCAAATAGATAATATGGGGTTATGCAACCAAGGATGAGCCAAAATGTGGAATTCACCAAGATGCTCTTGTTGCACAACACTAGAGAGACGCTAGCACGATTGCACAATAGGCGGATACGAACTTGTGCACAACCTATTAAGCAAAAATGCAACGACTTCGATCCCAAGTATGCTATATGTATGGTGTGTCGATGTGTTGATCCAAGATGATCAAGTATGACAATCTTAATGTTTTATGATGCTATGGTTCTTGCTCATAAGCTCTTTGCTTATCTTTCTCTCTTTGCTTAAAAGCTTGATTGGCTCTTTCTCTTTTGAGCTCTTTTTCTCATGCAAAAACTTCACGAACCAAGATAGCAATTGTGTATGCTATGACAACTTTGTGACACACAAGTTGATGCTAAGATATGCACCACTTTGGTATGGTATGTATGCTATGGAGTATGATTACTAAAGTGCACAAGTCACGTTGCCGGCAATACTCAATGGCTAGTCTCAATGGGTAAGCGACGCAAAAGATGGGCTATGATGTTTAGCAATGCAATTGCAAGTAATGACAAAGGTGTCGACGATGTTACCGTCCTTGACGAAGATGAGCGGTGGTGATGTTGATGTTGAACCGTACCTAGATAGCCGAAACACAAAAGGATACGGAAAACTCCAACTCAAATTCTCAAGTCAAATGTGGCAACATTGTCGGGATTGGTTTCGGGAAAGGCTATGGTGGTGTTGTGTGGAAATGGTGGAGGTAAGTGGAAGTGTATGTGGGCACGGGACAAAATTTGGCGAAGGTTAGGCGGTGATCAGGGTGGTGGAAGGGATGGATTCTACCAGGGGTCGGAAATCCGGGCTAGAAGCCGGATGTCCGGGGCGCCGGATGTCCGGGCTGCACGGGCCGGACGTCCGGGCATGATGAACACCGCGGGGAAGATGTCAAAACCGGTCAAATTTGAGCGATTTTGTGGATGAAAATTGTGAAAAAGAGGGGGGATGCTAGATCTACCTGCAACACACGAAATCCACGGATCAAATCCAACAGACTTTCATCACACTAACAAATCACAAAAAAATTTTGGGGCTATTTTTTGTGGGGAAATTTTCGGAATTAGGACAAAAACAACAAAATCAAGCTAGAAGAGAGGGGTAGGGGCTCCAATAACGTGATCAACGTGGCTCATGATACCATAGATGATGTAGGGCGGAACCCTACGTGGGCGATCTTTCACGTTGGAGCGGATCCTACGGGGAAACACGAGGAACACGCGGAAGAACACGAGGGAAAACACGGGGAAAACGAGAGAGAATGCACTCAACCGACAAGAAATCAATCACACAAGTGCTAGGTTATCGAACACATAGAGTGGCACAAGATTCGAGATCAACAAAGGTAAGGATACACGAGTAGCCGTTCTTCTCCGAGAGGAGGTCTTGATGGGTCCACCCTAGAAGGGGGTCTTGAATCCGCTTGGGGATCTTCTCCGTAGAGGTCCTGATCTCCGAGGAGAAGTAGCCAAGTGGATGAGCAAAGGCTCTCACACCAAAATATGAGCTAATCCAAAGCTAATCCTAGAAAGAGGAGGGGATCAAGTATAGTCTCGGGCGAAGGGGTACAAGGGACAAGGCCCTGAGACACTGCGCGCAGGCAGGGGAGGCCGGACGTCCGGGCGTCGGGCCGGATGTCCGGGCTTTCGGGAGGCGCCGGATGTCCGGGCTCTCAGCCCGGATGTCCGGGCTAGGGTGACCGATTCTGCAGAACCAGGTGGTGGGAGCCGGATTTCCGGGCGAGCGGCCGGATATCCGGGGCTTCGGGACGGGCCGGATGTCCGGGCGGGGAGGCCGGATGTCCGGGCTGGTCTGTGTCTCCCAGGTGCATTCGGTGATGGAGGGGCCGGATTTCCGGGCGGAGGGGCCGGATATCCGGGGCTTCCGGAAGAGCCGGATGTCCGGGGCATGGGGCCGGATGTCCGGGCTGTGCAGACTCTTCCGGCTCCTCTCGTCGTGTTTCTTCCTCCTTGTACTTGGCGGCTTGTCCATCTTCACGTGCATCCTCGGGAGGTTCCCCTTGACACCTAATCACGCATAGCATATCGGACTTAGGTAGTAGCCATGTCTCGAGTGGATCATATGTGATATCAATAAGGAAAGAGGTCACCTTGTTCTCGAGAGCTCTAGCTCTAGCTCGTGTCATGGGTCCTCTTGGCTCTTGATGAGACGGTTGTAGGTCCATGGGGATGATCGTGGGATGCTCCGCATCATTTTTTGTGGCTTTTTCTTGGAAAATAGGTAAGAAAATAAATCTAATCTAGGGGAAACTGGAAATTCTCACCGAGCAACCTGAAAACTGATACCACTTGATAGAGGCAAAGGTGTCCCGTCTTTCGATGAGATGATGGATATCGCTTTGGTGGAAATCGACTTTGACGATCCGACTACTGAACGTCACGAGGACGTCGCGCTATAGCAATCGCTAAACCAACTCCGAGAGGTTATTGACCACGCCGAGCACGATCAACCGACCACGAGGGTCTGCTTTCCTGCGAGCAAACGAAGAACAAGCAAGAAACTGAGATTGCAATCTGGATATTGCGGATATATGATGAAAGCTTTATTGATCAAGGTGGGGTTCTGTGACGCCTTTGTCTGGTCGTTGAACACAAACGAAGTACGCGAAGTTGCAGCTATGGCGAACTTTAATCTAAACAAAACCCAAGGGAAAAGCTACTAGATGGATCTACTTATATAGGAGCAAGGGGTGGCGACCAAGGAGGTGGGAGGACGTCCCAAGGCAGCCTAAAACTAACCCTAGGTCGTACAAGGCCAATCGGCCCATGTGGAGGTGACGTAATGATGCTAAGCATCCCACGATCATCCCCATGGACATACAACCGTCTCATCAAGAGCCAAGAGGACCCATGACACGAGCTAGAGCTAGAGCTCTCGAGAACGAGGTGACCTCTTTCCTTATTGATATCACATATGATCCAGTCGAGACATGGCTACTACCTAAGTCCGATATGCTATGCATGATTAGGTGTCAAGGGGAACCTCCCGAGGATGCACGTGAAGACAGACAAGCCGCCAAGTCCATGGATGAAGAGAACCAACGGAAACGAGCAAAATCCCCTTCCAGGCCCCGGACATCCGGCCCGGACCCCGGACATCCGGCCCCTGAAGCTTCTACCTCAACATGCACCAAAATGCCCAAGTCTCCAGTGATGTAGGGCAGAACCCTATGTGGGCGATCTTTCACGTTTGGAGAGAATCCCTACGAGGAACACGAAGAACGAGCGGAAGAACACGAGGAAATCACGGGGAAAACGAGAGAGAGGTCACTCAACCGACAAGAAAATGATCACACAAGCGCTAGATCGATGAACACATAGAGTAGCACGAGATTCAAGAACAATAAAGGTAAAGATACAAGAGTAGCCGATCTTCTCCGAGAGGAGGTCTTGATGGGGTCCACCCTAGGAGGGGTCTTGAATCCGCTTGGGGATCTTCTCCAAGAGGTCCTGATCTCAAGGAGAAGTAGCCAAGTGGATGAGCAATGGCTCTCACATCTGAAATATGAGCAAATCCAAAGCTGCCCTAACTAGGGGTGGAAGGGTCCTATTAATAGTCTTAGTGCAAATGGAAGTCAAAGCGAAGGGGTACATGGGCTTCAGCCCGCATCAGCGCCGGACGTCCGGAAGGCGCTTGACGTCCGGAGGCTCGGAGGGTCCAGACGTCCGGCGCTTTGGATGTCCGTCTATTCTTTTCTGCCGTGGGTGTGTCGGTCGTCCGGCGGGCGGTCGTCCGGGAACTTCAGAGGGTCCGGACGTCCGGAGGCGGTCGGTCGTCCGTAGATCCGGTTCGGTGATGGTCGTCCGGACGTCCGGTCAGCTCGGCCGTCCGTAGGTTTGATTCGGTGGCGATGTTCCGGACCTCCGGGGGCGCTTGACGTCCGTGAGTTTGATTCGGTGACGAAGTTCGGACGTCCGGAGGGCGCTTGACGTCCGTGTCTGGAATCGCTTGACGTCCGGAGCGGGTCGGACGTCCGTGCCCTGTAGCTTCAGCTGCCTTCCTTCTTCCTCTTCGACATACTTGGGGTTCTCGCCGTCTTGGCTCTTGCAAGTAGTGGATCCTTGGTTTGCCTCCATGTATCTGATTACGCATAGAGTTTCGGAATGAGGTAGTAGCCATGTCTCGTGGGTAGAAATAAGAAGTTCGGAGAGGAGCGAGTTCACCTTATCTTCAATAGCCTTAGCTCGGGCTCTTGTCATGGGTCCCGGTGGTGTTGAGGGAGATGAAGGCACGTCCGTGGGGATGAGTGAGGGCTGCTCGCATCATCTCCCCCTTGGGAGAGATCCGACCTCGGATCAAAAACTTCATCTCCATGGACAGGTGCAAGGTCCTTGACGTTGAAGATGTCGCTCACGTTTACTTGTCGCGAGGTATGTCGATTTTGTAAGCGTTGTCGTTGTAGCGTCTAGCACTTTGAAAGGGCCATCGGCTCGAGGTAGAAGTTTGACTTGCGTTCTTTGCGAAGCGGTCCTTTCAAGGTGGAGCCACACTTGATCGCCAATGTTGAAGACGATGGGTTGTTTGTTGGCGTTGAGCTTGTTTGCTTGGCGTTGTACTTGGCGCCAATTGCGTGCCTTGTATCTTCGTGCATCTTCTTGATGTAGCTTGCTCGCTCACTTGCATCCATGTTGGTGCGCTCTTGGAAGTAGTGGTAGAATGTCCAATGGGGACAACGGGTTGAAACCGTAGACGACCTCGAAGGGGGACTTGCCGGTAGTTGAATGTCTTGCACGATTGTAGGCGTACTCGGCGATGGGTAGACATGCTTCCCACTCCTTGATGTTCTTCTTGATCAAGACACGAAGTAGAGTGGATAGTGTGCGGTTCGTCACCTCCGTTTGGCCGTCGGTTTGAGGATGGTATGCCAAGGAGAACAATAGCTTGATTCCGAGCTTGGCGCATAGGGTCTTCCAAAAGTAACTCAAGAACTTGACGTCACGATCGGAGACGATTGTCTTTGGTACTCCGTGGAGTCACAAGATTTCCCTACAAAAGAGATTTGCAACATGTGAAGCATCGTCTATCTTGTTGCAAGGAATGAAATGTGCCATCTTAGAAAATCTATCGACAACAACAAACACGGAATCCTTGCCATTTTGAGTCCTAGGCAAACCAAGTACAAAATCCATGCTAATGTCTTCCCATGGTTGATATGGAATAGGAAGAGGCATGTAAAGACCATGAGATTGAGCTTTAGACTTAGCTTTGCGACATGTATAGCATCGGTTGGTGAAGCGTTGTACGTCACGGAACATCTTGGGCCAAAAGTAGTTGTTGGAGAGCATGGTGAATGTCTTGTCGCGTCCAAAGTGTCCCATGAGTCCGCCTCCATGAGCCTCTTGCAAAAGGAGTAAACGAAGAGAAGACTCGGGAATGCAAAGTTTGTTAGCTCTCATAAGATAGCCATCCTTGATGTAATATTGTTCCCAAAACGTATGCGTCAAACACTTAGCATAAGGAGAAACAAAAGATGGATCATGCTCATACAAGTCTTTTATATGCTCAAAACCAATGACATTCAACTCAAGTTGGGTGACAAGCATGCATATGCGTGAAAGCGCGTCGGCAACTACATTCTCTTTACCCTTAATGTACTTGATCACATAAGGAAAAGATTCAATGAATTCACTCCATTTGGCATGACGCTTGTTCAATTTAGTTTGACCTTTGAGGTACTTAAGCGTTTCATGATCGGTGTGGATGACAAACTCATGAGGTCTAAGGTAATGTTCCCAAACATGGAGCACACGCACTAAAGCATACAATTCCTTATCATAGATGGGATAATTAAGTTGAGCACCGGAGAGTTTTTCACTAAAATAAGCAATGGCTCGTTTTCTTGCATCAAAACTCCGCCTATTCCGTACCACTTGCATCACAATGAACCTCAAAAGTTTTGTCAAAATTGGGCAAAGCAAGAATCGAGCATGAGTAAGCAAAGTCTTGAGCTTATCAAAAGCGGTTGATTGCAAAGTTCCCCAAACAAAGGGAGTATTCTTCTTGCTCAAAGCATGCAAAGGAGCGGCAATTGTGCTAAAATCTTTCACAAAGCGACGATACAAACCATAAGACCAAGAAAACTTCGCACTTGTTGCAAATTGGTGGGTTGGGGCCAAGTTTTAATTGCTTGAATTTTAGATTCATCAACATGGACACCCTTTGAGGAAACAACAAAACCCAAGAAAACCACTTTGTCAACTCCAAATGTGCATTTTTTCAAGTTTGCATAAAGGCTTTCTTTGCGAAGAGTTTGCAACACAGATTTTACATGGTTGATGTGCTCTTTCATGGTTTTGCTAAACACAAGAATATCGTCAAAGTAGACCACAACAAAGACTCCAATGTAAGGACGAAGCACATGATGCATAAGACGCACAAAAGTACCGGGAGCTTCCGAAAGACCCATAGGCATCACTAACCACTCATATAAACCAAATTTGGTTTTAAAAGCAGTTTTCCATTCATCACCCTCTTGTATGCGGATTTGATAATAGCCACTTTTAAGATCAATTTTTGAGAAAAAGTTGGCTCCACTAAGTTCATCAAGCATGTCATCTAAGCGAGGAATGGGATGCCTATATCGAACGGTAATAGCATTGATAGGTCTACAATCGAACACAAGCGAAACTTCCATCGGGCTTAGGCACAAGAATAACCGGACGGCACAAGGGCTTAGGCTTTCACGTACATGACCGTTGTCGATGAGTTGTTGTACTTGCCGTTGAATCTCCTTGGTTTCTTCCGGATTGACTCGGTATGGAGCTTTGTTTGGTAGAGGCGCCCGGATGAGGTCGATTCGATGCTCAATGCCTCAAGGGGAGGTAGACCCGAGGTAGCTCATCGGGAAAAACATCTTGGAATTCCTGCAAAGAGATTGAAACACCAAAGGTAGCTCGTGAATGGTGTTAGTTTTGGTTCTCCATCCTTGCACACAAGGACAAAGTGCATCACGGTAGATGGGTTCTCACACACTTCTCTCATCTCACTTTTGGTGGCAAATAGAATGAGGTTTTTCTCTCTAGGCGAAGAGTCGCTCAAATTTGGCTTGTGGCTGTCACTCACTTTTTGGTGGATCGCTTTCTCACTCTTTTCTCTATAATGGGTGGATTGTTTGTCGGCTATCACATGACTTGGAGACATAGGTCGTAGCACATATTCTTTCCCCTTCATCTTGAAGCTATAGTGATTGGTGCGCCCATTGTGGATGACACCACGGTCGAATTGCCATGGTCGACCAAGAAGTAGGTGGCAAACGGTCATTGGGACCACATCACATTCCAAAGTGTCTTCGTAAGCACCAATTTTGAAGGAGACTTGGACCGTATGCTCGACTCGTATAGTGCCGGAGTCACTTAGCCATTGAACCTTGTAAGGGTGTGGGTGCTTCCTCTTGACCAATTGTAGCTTGGAGCATAGTTCTTCACTTGCCAAGTTGTGGCAACTACCTCCATCGATGATGACCTTGATGGACCGTCCATTGATGCGGCTTTTGTGTGGAAGATGTGGCATCGTTGGTCTTCTTCTTGTTGATGTTGAAGGGTCAAGACTTTGGAGACAACGAGGCGGGCTCAATCCTCATCACAAAAGACTTGATCATCTTCATCTTCATTCACTTGCGGTGCATGGCCACTTGCTCAAGAGCTTCCATTTCCTCTTCACTCATGGAGTCATATGTGCCATCGTCGTTGAGGATCATGGTGCGCTTGTTGGTGCATTCAGATGACTTGTGGCCTCTGCCGCCGCAAGTGAAACACTTTAAGGAGCTTGTCTTAATGGTCTCATCGGTCGGAGTAGAGGATGAAGCACGCGGCTTGAGGTTGTTTGTAGAAGGAGGAGGACGACTTGAACTTGTCGAAGTTTTCTTGTAACTTGACTTGTCGTCGTTTCTTGAATAAGGCTTGGTCGATGTGGAAGTTGGAGGAGTCGTTGAAACTTGGTTGTTGGATGGACCGTAGGTCTTGGATGAGTACTTGGCGTACTTGAAGTCATCTTGAACTTGGCGTTCCGCCTTTGTAGCTTGATGCACGAGCTCAATGAGGGATGAATATGGTTGGAAGTCGGCGATCTTCTTGATGGGATGATTGAGTCCATTCAAGAAACGTGCCATAGTTTGCTCATCATCTTCTTTGACATTGGCTCGAATCATGGCTATCTCCATTTCCATGTAGTATTCTTCAACGCTCTTTGTTCCTTGCTTGAGTAGTTGGAGTTTCTTGAAGAGGTCGCGATTGTAGTATGTTGGTACAAAACGTGCTCGCATGACATCCTTCATTTGAGCCCAAGTGGTGATTGGAGGTTCACCTCTTGCTTGTCGTCGCTCAATGATTTGTTCCCACCATATGAGCACATAATCTTGGAACTCAAGTGATGCCATAGCGATTTTCTTCGCTTCATCGTAGTTGTGCAAACGGAAGATTTTGTCAACCTTCAATGCCCATGAGAGGTAGTCTTCGGGGTCATTGCTTCCATTGAACTTGGGCATGGTGAATTTTAGCTTGCCGTAGCGTTGCTCGTCATTGTATTGTTGGCGATGTTGATGATGACGTCCTTGACGTGGAATGTACTCGTCTTCATGTTGCTCTTGGCGCGGAGGAAGACCATGATCAACTTGCTCTTGTTGAATTTGAGGTTGAGGTGGAGCTTGACGAGCTTGTGGAGGAGCTTGAGGAGCTTGAGGAACTTGACGGTGTACATGAGGTTGGAAGTTCCTCTCATGGATTTCTTCTCGAAGGGCTTCCTCTTGATTGCGCCGTTCGCGATTGCGGTTGGCGACGGCTTTACTTGATTCTTGAACGGCACGTTGCGCCTCAAGAGCTTGCCCTTCACGTTGTTGTTGTTGACGACGTTGAGCATTGGCGTCTTGTTCGTCTTGGTGACGACGTGCTCTTTCTTCCTCTTGTTGGCGACGAAGACGTTGCCGTTCTTGAGCTTGAGCAAAAGCCTCTTGGTTTGATTGAGGACGAGGAACTTGATCATCAACTTGGTCTTGTGAGTGCTTGTCATGTAGCGGGTTGCGAGATGCATGACGATCTTGGCGCGCGGCTCGTCGAAGAGTGTTCGATGATGGTGTACTTGAGTCGTAGAAGGTGTCGTCGGAGTGTCGACTCGAGTGGCTCCGTCTTGATGATGAAGAAGTGGAATGATGCCGGTTTCTCACCAACTTGCGGATCTCGTCCATTCTTGCATCATTCTCTTGCTTGTGTGCCTCGAACTTGTTGTCGAAGTAATCTCTTGTACGTTGCTCGGAGAGTCGCAAGTCGGTGGCGAGGTTGTCGATGCGGTCGCTCATTGCTTGTTGTTCTTGGTGCAACTCTCGTTGTGCACCGAAGAGGTGGCTTTTGGTAACGTATGCGGACATGTCGTCGTCTTGCTCGATAAATGATAGAGGCAAAGGTGTCCCGATGTTTCGATGAGATGGTGGCTATCGTTTCTGTGGGAATCGACCTTGACGATCCGACTACGAACGTGCGAGACGTCGCGCCTTAGCAATCGCTAAACCAACTTCCGAGGGTTATTGACCACGCCGGAGCACGATCAACCTGACCACGAGGGCCTGTTTCCTACGAGCAAACGAAGAACAAGCAAGAAACTGAGATTGCAATCTGGATATTGCGAATATAAGATGAAAGCTTTATTGATCAAGGTGGGGTTCTGTGACGCCTTTGTCTGGTCGTTGAACACAAACGAAGTACGCGAAGTTGCAGCTATGGCGAACTTTTAATCTAAATAAAACCCAAGGAAAAAGCTACTACATGGATCTACTTATATAGGAGCAAGGGGTGGCGGCCAAGGAGGTGGGAGGACGTCCCAAGGCAACCTAAAACTAACCCTAGGTCGTACAAGGCAAATGGGCCCAAGTGGAGGTGTCGTAACACCTTTGGACTTGTAGTTTGACTCGGATTGTGCTGCAACATCAGATTGTTTCGTTTATAACTCAACGCTCCGGACGGATTTTGATGAGGACATGACTACCTTGGATGAGACAAAAAATATTGCATACATGCATATTTCTCAGGTGATTTCTAGTGCAAACTATTCAATAATATATTTATGTTATCCAGAACAAAAATACTTCACATACTTTTGTGTTTTGTCTAATTGCAGGTGTATGGGACATTTGTACAATCCACATATGAAGATAAGGGAGAAAGAGATGTTTACCTGCTGTTCAAAAAGTTCTCTCACGTCACTTTTGGCCCAAGAGAAGATAGAGTCCAAGTCTCTCACGTTCTGGACTCAGATTCGGACTGCACAGACATACCTGACTCAAAACGTCTATAACTTTTTCATACGGACTCCAAATTGGTTGATTCTTTTCTGTTGGAAAATAGATTTCGTGCATTTTCCAACCCAATTGGAATCACCTTAAAATCCGTCCGGAGCGTTGAGTTATAGACGAAACAATCTGATGCTGCAGCAGAATCCGAGTCAAACTACAAGTCCAAAGGTGTTACGTCACCTCCGCTTGGGCCCATTGGCCTTGTACGACCTAGGGTTAGTTTTAGGCTGCCTTGGGACGTCCTCCCACCTCCTTGGCCGCCACCCTTGCTCCTATATAAGTAGATCCATCTAGTAGCTTTTTCCTTAGGATTTGTTTAGTTAAAAGTTAGCCATTGCAACTTCGTACTTTGTTTGTGTCCAACGACCAGACCAAGACCGCTTCCGGATCCCCACCATTATCAATACTTCATATATATTCGCAATATTCAGATTGCTTTATCATATTCTTGCTTGTTCTTCGATTGCTTGCAGGAATAGACCTTCGTGGTCAGGTTGATCGTGCTCCAGCATGGTCAATAACTTCTCGGAGTTGGTTTAGCGATTGCTAAGGCGCAACGTCGTGCACGTTTGTAGTCGGATCGTCAAAGTCGTCTCCACCAAATCGATAGTTATCATCTCATCGAAAGATGGGGACACCCTCGCCTCTATCAGATTTTAAGGTGATTCCAATTGGGTTGGAAAATGCACGAAATCTATTTTCCAACAAAAAAAGAATCAACCAATTTGGAGTCCATATGAAAAAGTTATAGACGTTTTGAGTCAGGTATGTCTGTGCAGTCCGAATCTGAGTCCAGAACGTGAGAGACTTGGACTCTATCTTCTCTTGGGCCAAAAGTGACGTGAGAGAACTTTTTGAACAGCAGGTAAACATCTCTTTCTCCCTTATCTTCATATGTGGATTGTACAAATGTCCCATACACCTGCAATTAGACATGGCACAAAAGTTTGTGAAGTATTTTTGTCCTGGATGACATAAATAAATTATTGCATAGTTTGCATTAGAAATCACCTCACAAATATACATGTATGCAATATTTTGGTCGTATCCAAGGTAATCATGTCCTCATCATCCTCCCTTCTTGAAAACAAAGCCGTCCTCGGCGTTGCTTAGTCTGAAATATGGCTAACAAAAGAGACAAGGTGTACATGTTGTATATGTATATGTCATCCATTTTTACTTCCCTTGATTTTTGCACATATGACACATGAATAGATGAGTAACTTGCATAGTTCATAAAATCTAACGCCAAAACATTATCACAAGAAGTAGAAGGCATGAAAATATTACAACTCAGTTTGCACATATAAGTGAAGCTCTTATTCATTTCAAAAGATTGACAATGTTCATCATTAAACCATCCCAACATTGGTGAATAAACCTTACTTGCATCAAGTTTACATGCTACAACATGCTTAAATAAGCAAACATGCAATAAGTCATTCGACACGTAATCATCACCAAGATTAGAGGTCATATCAAAATGATTAAACATTGATTCTTTTGCATCAATAGTTAATTCAATGGGTGCACTCAAAATTGTTGGTATTTCAGTTGTTTGATCACATGACGATTCATGATAGTATCAAGATTCTCTAAAATAGGTGATGTGCTCAAATCACCGCTTAACTCAACACATGATGCATTCAAGTTAACTAGGGATGCATCATTCTCATGTGAAGTTATATCATTAATACCTTTACTGTTACCTTGTCGCAAAGACGTAGTTGATGTAGGTACGGGCCTTGATAATGCACCATACACTTGAGATGATGTCGCTCACAATCTGGGTGGGGCTGCTCTAGTAGGTGCAACGGTCGAGGAACCAACTGACGATGGTGAGCATGAACTGGAATAGTAGTTGTTGTAGTCACCCAATGCATCCTCCTGTAGCTGTCTCTCAAAGGTACAAGCGAACATACATACCAATAATGGAACGAGGAATATAGTGAAATCTTGCACGGATATCATGGTTCAAACCACCAAAAATCTATTCATTGTATCATCCTCAGATTCTTCTATGTCACAATGATGCATATAAGATTTGAACTCTTTGTAGTAAGTATGAACAGTGTTACTGCCTTGTTTTAATTGTTCAAATTTGCGAAGCAATTCACGATTTATAGTAAGGAGGAAAAATTGTTGTCTCATTACAGCTTTCAAAACTTTCCAAGTTGTGGGTTGGTTATCAATGTTTTTCTTACAATGTACACTCCACCAAACAGAAGCAAAACCAGTAAATGCTCTAGTGGTAGCTCGTACTCTCTCAAGTTCAGAAAAATCATGGTGACTAAAACTTCTTCTAATTCAAGCTCCCAAGCTAGATAAATAGCAGGATTAAATCTACCTCAAATGATGGTATAGACATACCCTGACCACATGCTTGTGTGTGTTGTCCCAACTCTCGTGATGATGAAGATGTGTCCGTCGTCCAAGAACTTCTATCTCCGAACCTGTCATGATTAGTAGAAACAAGAAAAAAATTCGAGAATAATGTTCCTATGAACTACTAGGATGTGGTTGTAAAGTGCTCACAGTAAAGCAAATATCAATATCTTACAAGTTCTTACCATGCGGCAGGTGGTGACAGGCAACCAACGGTGTCAAGTAACTCTGAAGATTTTGTAAAGCGATTGCCAAGGGAAAGTACGTATACACGGTGTAGAAATATGTGGAGCTGGGTTGGCTATATATGGTAGCAAAAGATTATCAATAATCAATTCAGAGATGCAATGTTGAATAAACGCTCAACGACGGTACTGTGCTGGTCCTAGGCTAGACCGGACTAGAGACGCGAGCCTAGAACACTAATGAGGTCACGGCATAGCACAACTAGCATCAATGAAGGATACTAAGTAGCTCTTGACAACAAGATATAAGTGAAGATCACAACGGCAAAGAAGATAATGATGAAAACAAGCGCCAAGCAGGACATACAACAACTCTCTCTCCAACTTTCCTCTTGAAAAGTTTGAGCCAATTTTCTGATAAATTCTTTCAAAGAATGCTACTAACTCAAGCTTTCCAATGCAAAAAGAATCACTCCATTCCGAGTTGATATGAGGAGTCAAAAAATTTTAAAACTGGTTTGAAAAACTGGAATAAGCTGTGTTCACGAACTTCGGAGGGCAAAAAGACCTATTTAGGAGCCGATTTTGAGGTGCCAAATATTGAACTAGCTTCTGCAACTATTTAGATGCGGCTCGTCTCTAGCTTTAATTTGAGTACTTGCGGAGCCAAAACGGACTTCGTATGAGGAAGTTATGCCTGTTTTACTGAACAGTGCACAAAACAGATTCCAATCCGAATTCAGCTACGAGATTGAGTCTAGATAGATCCGAACTTTTTTTTTTCTTTTCTCTTTTTTTTCTCACACTTATTTTTTCTTTTTCTTTCTCTCTTTTTTTTTCTCTGACTTTTTTCTAAACAAACTAGATAAGATGCAGATTGGATCAAGTGAAGATGTGAACGATCTCAACTATGGTTATGACAATGAACGGTGGGTAGCACGTGGTGGAAATTGATGGATGGATGGTGATCAACGGAAGGGATAACGATGCAGCGGCGTGACTAATGTGAACAGAACTCAAACTCTAAACGAACTAGACACTAAGACCAGCAACTCGACACCACGATGCAACCGATAATTCAATAATGCAAACAATGAAAAGAAAACTGCAAAGGCTCGGACTGGCTTGGACAAAGGATGAATAGATCTAACTTTTTTGTGGCTTTTTCTTGGACAATAGGTAAGAAAATAAATCTAATCTAGGATAATTGGAAATTCTCACCGAGCAACCTGAAAACTGATACCACTTGATAGAGGCAAAGGTGTCCCGATGTTTCGATGAGATGGTGGCTATCGTTTCTGTGGGAGTCGACCTTGACGATCCGACTACGAACGTGCGAGACGTCGCGCCTTAGCAATCACTAAACCAACTTCCGAGGGTTATTGACCACGCCGGAGCACGATCAACCTGACCACGAGGGCCTGTTTCCTGCGAGCAAACGAAGAACAAGCAAGAAACTGAGATTGCAATCTGGATATTGCGAATATAAGATGAAAGCTTTATTGATCAAGGTGGGGTTCTGTGACGCCTTTGTCTGGTCGTTGAACACAAACGGCACGAAGTTGCAGCTATGGCGAACTTTTAATCTAAACAAAACCCAAGGAAAAGCTACTAGATGGATCTACTTATATAGGAGCAAGGGTGGCGGCCAAGGAGGTGGGAGGACGTCCCAAGGCAGCCTAAAACTAACCCTAGGTCGTACAAGGCCAATGGGCCCAAGTGGAGGTGACGTAACACCTTTGGACTTGTAGTTTGACTCGGATTCTGCTGCAACATCAGATTGTTTCGTCTATAACTCAACGCCCGGACGGATTTTAAGGTGATTCCAATTGGGTTGGAAAATGCACGAAATCTATTTTCCAACAAAAAAAGAATCAACCAATTTGGAGTCCGTATGAAAAAGTTATAGACGTTTTGAATCAGGTATGTCTGTGCAGTCCGAATCTGAGTCCGAACGTGAGAGACTTGGACTCTATCTTCTCTTGGGCCAAAAGTGACGTGAGAGAACTTTTGAACAGCAGGTAAACATCTCTTTCCCCTTATCTTCATATGTGGATTGTACAAATGTCCCATACACCTGCAATTAGACATGGCACAAAAGTTTGTGAAGTATTTTTGTCCTGGATGACATAAATAAATTATTGCATAGTTTGCATTAGAAATCACCTCACAAATATACATGTATGCAATATTTTTGGTCGTATCCAAGGTAATCATGTCCTCATCAATGAAGAGTGGGTTGGTAGAAGAACTTGGCCTATCCATCATTCCAAGCAAGATGTGAGTGGTAGAACGGAAAAGAACTTATACCAATGTACCTTTGACCGATATTGAAAATGAATCAAGTTCACTCAAATGCGGACAATGAAATAGCACTCTTGGTACCGATTCTTGTCGGTTCTCACACCTACACAAATAAAAAGCTTATGGTGGAGCTCGGTTAGGATGGTGGCATAAAATTTGATGCAATTGTAAGTGAGACTCAATAAAGTTGGAAATGATTCACAAATTTGCAAATGCAACAAGTAGACCAATAGCAAAATATGGTACACGGAAACACACGCAAAATAGATAATATGGGGTTATGCAACCAAGGATGAGCCAAAATGTGGAATACACCAAGATGCTCTTGTTGCACAACACTAGAGAGACGCTAGCACGATTGCACAATAGGCGGATACTGAACTTGTGCACAACCTACTAAGCAAAAATGCAACGACTTCTATCCCAAGTATGCTATATGTATGGTGTGTCGATGAGTTGATCCAAGATGATCAAGTATGACAATCTTAATGTTTGATGATGCTATGGTTCTTGCTCATAAGCTCTTTGCTTATCTTTCTCTCTTTGCTTAAAAGCTTGATTGGCTCTTTCTCTTTTGAGCTCTTTTCTCATGCAAAACTTCACGAACCAAGATAGCAATTGTGTATGCGATGACAACTTTGTGACACACAAGTTGATGCGAAAATATGCACCACTTTGGTATGGTATGTATGCTATGGAGTATGATCACTAAATGTGCACAAGTTACGTTGCCGGCAATACTCAAAGGCTAGTCTCGATGGGTAAGCTACGCAAAATGAGGCAATGTGGGTTATCAATGCAATTGCAATGTATGACAAAGATGTCGTCGAAGTTACCGTCCTTGGCGATGATGAGACCCTTGCGAAGTTGAGTCGTGGTGATGATGAACTCGAACCGCACCTAGATAGCCGAAACACAAAAGGATACGGAAACCACAACTCGAAATCTCAAGGACCAAAATGTGTCAAAATCGTCATCGGAGGAATCGTGGAAGATTTTGGTGTATATGGGTTTGGAGGATGTGGAGAAATATGGGGTGGTGGTGGTGTCTGAATCAAGAAATTCAGTTTGGTCAGGTTTTACTGGACGTCCGTGAACTTACGGTCGTCCGGACGGCGTCGGACGTCCGGCCTTGTCCGGATGTCCGGAGCCTGGGCGAAAATCGGGCTCGGGGAGAGGAACTGCAAAATTTCCGAGGAAGAAGATGATTGTGAGGTCGAAATCGAGGGGTTTGGAGGATGGAAAAGGGTGGGGAGTGTGGGGAAAGCTAGATCCACATATAGCAACACAAATCCATGGACCAAATCCAACAAAATCTCATCACACTAACAAATCACAAAAAAAAATTTGGGGGCTATTTTTGTGGGGAATTTTCGAAATTAGGACAAAAACAACAAAATCAAGCTAGAAGACACGATGTAGGGGCTCCAAAGGCGTGATGAACGTGGCTCATGATACCATATGATGTAGGGCAGAAACCTATGTGGGCGATCTTTCACGTTTGGAGAGAATCCCTACGAGGAACACGAAGAACGAGCGGAAGAACACGAGGAAATCACGGGGAAAACGAGAGAGAGGTCACTCAACCGACAAGAAAATGATCACACAAGCGCTAGATCGATGAACACATAGAGTAGCACGAGATTCAAGAACAATAAAGGTAAAGATACAAGAGTAGCCGATCTTCTCCGAGAGGAGGTCTTGATGGGGTCCACCCTAGGAGGGGGTCTTGAATCCGCTTGGGGGATCTTCTCCGAAGAGGTCCTGATCTCGAAGGAGAAGTAGCCAAGTGGATGAGCAATGGCTCTCACACTGAAATATGAGCAAATCCAAAGCTGCCCTAACTAGGGGGTGGAAGGGTCCTATTAATAGTCTTAGTGCAAATGGAAGTCAAAACGAAGGGGTACATGGGCTTCAGCCCGCATCAGGCGTCGGACGTCCGGAAGGCGTCGGACGTCCGGAGGCTCGGGAGGGTCCGGACGTCCGGGCGCGTTCGGATGTCCGTCTATTCTTTTCTGCCGTGGGTGTGTCGGCCGTCCGGGCGGGCGGTCGTCCGGGCTTCAGGAGGGTCCGGACGTCCGGAGGCGGTCGGTCGTCCGTAGATCCGGTTCGGTGATGGTCGTCCGGATGTCCGGTCAGCCCGGCCGTCCGTAGGTTTGATTCGGTGGCGATGTTCCGGACCTCCGAGGGCGTCTTGGACGTCCGTGAGTTTGATTCGGTGACGGTTCGAAGGGCGCTTGACGTCCGTGTCTGAGAATCGCTTGACGTCCGGCGGGTCGGACGTCTGTGCCACTGAAGCTTCAGCTGCCTTCCTTCTTCCTCTTCGACATACTTGGGGTTCTCGCCGTCTTGGCTCTTGCAAGTAGTCGATCCTTGGTTTGCCTCCATGTATCTGATTACGCATAGAGTTTCGGAATGAGGTAGTAGCCATGTCTCATGGGTAGAAATAAGAAGTTCGGAGAGGAGCGAGTTCACCTTATCTTCAATAGCCTTAGCTCGGGCTCTTGTCATGGGTCCCGGTGGTGTTGAGGGAGATGAAGGCACGTCCGTTGAGAGAGATCACTCTATGTGTTTGGATTTGCTCATATTTCAGTGTGAGAGCCATTGCTCATCCACTTGGCTACTTCTCCTTCGAGATCAGGACCTCTTCGGAGAAGATCCCCCAAGCGGATTCAAGACCCCCTCCTAGGGTGGACCCCATCAAGACCTCCTCTCGGAGAAGATCGGCTACTCTTGTATCTTTACCTTTATTGTTCTTGAATCTCGTGCTACTCTATGTGTTCATCGATCTAGCGCTTGTGTGATCATTTTCTTGTCGGTTGAGTGACCTCTCTCTCGTTTTCCCCGTGATTTCCTCGTGTTCTTCCGCTCGTTCTTCGTGTTCCTCGTAGGGATTCTCTCCAAACGTGAAAGATCGCCCACATAGGGTTCTGCCCTACATCATCCAGGGCCCGGACATCCAGCGTCCAAGCCCGGACATACGGCCCCTAGCCCGGAAATCCGGCGCCCCTTTCCCGATTCGGCTGAAACGGTCGCTTAATCCCGGACATCCGGCCGAGAGCCTTGACATCCGGCGCCTCATGAAGGCCGGACATCCGCCCGACGCCCGGACGTCCGCCTCCCTGCTCATGCAAGATGCCTCGTGGCCTTGTCCCTTGTACCCCTTCGCCCCGAGACTATATATACTTGTTCCCTTTCATCTTTCTAGGGTTAGCTTTGAATTAGCTCATATTTTGGTGTGAGAGCCTTTGCTCATCCACTTGGCTACTTCTCCTCGGAGATCAGGACCTCTACGGAGAAGATCCCACAAGCGGATTCAAGACCCCCTTCTAGGGTGGACCCCATCAAGACCTCCTCTCGGAGAAGAACGGCTACTCGTGTATCCTTACCTTTGTTGTTCTTGAACCTTGTGCCACTCTATGTGATCGATAATCTAGCACTTGTGTGATTGATCTCTTGTCGGTTGAGTGACTTCTCTCTCGCTTTCCCCGTGTTTTCCCTCTTGTTCTTCCGCGTGTTCGTCGTGATTCACCGTAGGATCCGCTCCAACGTGAAAGATCGTCCATGTAGGGTTCCGCCCTACATCACGTAACATCTTTGGACTTGTAGTTTGACTCGGATTCTGGTGGAGCTTCAGATTGTTTCGTCCATAACTCAATGCTCCGTACGGATTTTAAGGTGATTCCAATTGGGTTGGAAAGAACATGAAATCTACTTTCCAACAAAAAAAGAATCACCCAATTCGGAGTCCGTATGAAAAAGTTGTTGGCGTTTTGAGTCAGGTATGTCTGTGCAGTCCGAATCTGAATCCAGAACGTGAGAGACTTGGACTCTATCTTCTCTTGGCCCCAAAAGTGACATGAGAGGACTTTTTGAACAGCACCTAAACTTCTCCTTTTCCCTTATCTTCATATGTGTATTGTACAAATGTCCCATACACCTGCAATTAGACAAAACACAAAAGTATGTGAAGTATTTTTGTTCTGGATGTCATAAATAGATTATTGAATAGTTTGCACTAGAAATCACCTGACAAATATGCATGTATGCAATATTTTTGGTCTTATCCAAGGTAGTCATGTCCTCATCACATCCTCAGTTGGGTCTCTCATCATAGAGGATCTGCCAATTACTCTGGCCATGGTCTTCTTGACCCTTTCCTTTCTCTTCTTGCCCTCACCAGCCTCCTTTGGTTCAAGAGTGAACTCAATGGTTTCCTGTGTTGAGGCTCTGGCTTTAGACATGGGCACTCTCTTGGCAGGAGCTTTCTTGTGTAAACCAGACTTGGTTGAAGCTACAGTGCCAAATTCTTTCTTGACAACTTTCTTCTTTGAGCTGACCTCCTCCTCAACAACAACATAATCTTCAGCCTCAGAATCTGAGTTTCTCTTTCTCCTTGTCCTGGTAGCTGCTTTGGGCAAGTTGCTTGGGGTGCTTCTGCTACCCTCATCATAGCTGCCAGAGGGACTAGTGCCCTCACTCACGTTAACTTGCTCCTCAGACTTGTTCTGGCTGTCACTTTGATCTGACATAGCTGACACTGCAAACTGAAAGCTGACCCTGTGAATAGATGTAGTTGAGATAGAGTGGATGAGCATCATAAAGTGCAGAGATTTTGCAAAACAATTTAGTCAAAAACTTAGTTTTAGTTTTCTATAGAAAGCATTTCGGATCTACCGATTTGTTAAACTCGGTGACACTAAAGCAACATTAAAGTCTAAACTAGTGGAATCGGTCAGACCGAGACACAGTTCGGTGACTCTGAGATTGCTAGGGTTTCACTGAGAGTTGAACTCGGTCACACCAATTCGTAAGTTTCGGTCAGACCGAAAATTACAAGTGCAATGGCCTAGGCCAAATCAGTGAGACCGATTTCTACAACTCGGTCGGTCCGAGATGAGTTCGGTGAAAATCTAACCCTAAATTTTCGAATCAAAACTAATCTAAAGGAAGTTTTAATCTCATACGTGGTAAGACTCATGGCATTGACCTACGTGCAGGAATCAGAGGTAAAGATTGCACATAGGGGTCGAGTTCATACCCTAACTCGACGGTGAACTCGCTACGGCGACAACGGGGGCTGAGATTCACGTTGACGGCAGCGGAGACCAGCGGCAGGAGGTCGCTGGCGATGAGGAGACGATCCGGAGACTCGAGTCGGCAGAGCAGGATACGCGCGGTTTTGGAGGAATTTCCAAAATTCGACCCGTGGGTATATATATCCTGACCCTGTCAGTGTGATCGAGTAGAACGACTCGGTGGCACCGAGATGCAGAATCGCAAGCGGTTCTGCAACTTGGTGTGACCGAATTGTTCAAATCGGTTGCACCGAGATTGAAAACCTAGATCAGCTCAATGAACTCGGTATGACCGAAAGTAATTAATCGGTCAGACCAAAATACACAGAAAGGTTTTGGAAGTTTAGGTCTATGACGAATAGGTGGCTCCGAGTGCTCCTCACCCAGAGTTTGAATCTGACTTGATCAAACTTTGTGATGTAGCATGAATAGAGTTTGAGACGAGAAAAGCATAGATAGCTAGAGGAAGTTCTTAGGCATTCTTGTCCATCCATTTGGCAAAAGAAAAAAAATCCAAACAATCAAAGCAACAAATGGATGTCCTCGAATGGGAAAAATATGCAATCAACATGCTCACACAATAAGATGACAAATGAAATATGTGGCAAAGCATGCGCAAACACTCTAGCATCTATCAAGCAATTGGCGATGACTAGGTCATCTATATATGAGTATATTGACTAAGGAGTCAAATGAGAACATTTGATCGTAGGTCATACTCATCGTTTAAGCACAAGTGGGGTTACCACTTTTACATAAAGCATTGTTGTGTTCACACCATTAGAGTTGCTTTAGCTCAATTCTTAGAGTAAAGTTCCCCCTAGATGTGATATCCCCCCTAAGAGGGATGAACTAACCGTGGGTTTTGTCGATGATGACTTCATGTAGATGTTGAAGATGTGGATGCTCAATGTTGATGTAGATAATTTGGAGCAATCCATTGGAGTGAGTTGCACTTTCAATACCTACATGGGTTAGTCCCACAAGGAACAGACAAGGATATCCATAGACATAGATTGAAGTACACATAAGATGATGTCCATGAAAGCATTGGGTTACCTTGTCCCTTGACTTACCAACAAGAGGGTTTGTGACTCCTTGAACTAGTGCAAGATGTGGAAGTTGTTTGCACTTGTTCTTGCCAAAATGATATGGGTGAAGTATGTTGGCGGAGTCACTCTCAAGAACTCTCTAGTTCTTTGATGAGGACATCAATACCATTGTTACACCCACAGCCCCTACTGCTACATATACTGGACCAATTACTAGAGCTCGCGCACGCCAATTAAATTATTAGGTACTTTCGTTTCTTGGTAATGATTCTAATGTTCATGAGAATATGATGCTTCCTAAATTGGATACATTTGTTTTGCTTACAAATGAAGGCCCTAGCTTGGAGAAGGATGGACATTGGAGCAAGAACAAGCATGGAGATAATGCCATGCAAGGGGAACAAGAACGGAGTTACAAGTGATGATTTGAGGACTTTGAAGCCACCATAATGGGTGCATGAAGCCTTGGACGAAATATACAAGATGCTACTTCATACATGTCGTCCCGAGGCTATTCTAGGTGCTCGTCACCTTATTAGTGGGCCAGGCCCATGTAATTTCGAAATACTTAAGTATAGGCTGTTTTAGAGTCCGTATGTGTGGGGAAACAAGAGTTAGGGTTGATTTGGACCCCTCCACCAAGGGCCACGAAATTCCCCCTCTTCCTCCATATATACAGCCCTTAGGGCACCGTTTAGACCTTGGGTTTTGTTTAGATTAAAAGTTCGCCATAGCTGCAACTTCGCAGCCGCTTGTGTTCCACGACTGCATAAAGGCGTCCACGTAACCCCACCTTGATCAATAAAGCTTTCATCTTATATTCGCAATATCCAGATTGCAATCTCAGTTTCTTGCTTGTTCTTCGCTTGCTCGCAGGAAATGACCCTCGTGGTCGTTGATCGTGCTCGGTGTGGTCAATAACCTCTCGGAGTTGGTTTAGCGATTGCTAAGGCGCGACGTCCTCGCACGTTCGTAGTCGGATCGTCAAAGTCGACTTCCTCCAAAGCGAAAACCACATCTCATCGAAAGACGGGACACCTTTGCCTCTATCAAGTGGTATCAGATTTTCAGGTTGCTCGGTGAGATTTTACAGTTTTTCGTAGATTAGATCGAGTCTGTTTCTTCATACCTAACGTCCACGAAAAAGCCACAAAAAAAATTAGGGTTAGTTCATCATATCCGAACCAATCTGAGCCTTTGCATAATCTTTTTAGGGTTTTTGCTTTGTTGAATTTGCGGTTGCATCGTCGTGTCAAGTTGCTGGTCTTAGAGTCTAGTCTTTTAGAGTTTCGAGTTCTGGTCATCAGTTGTCACGATGCCGCCGCACCATCATTATCGCCTTGCCATCTACCACCATTGCTTATCCGCCACCGCTCTGAATCCGTATCCATATATCCACCACCAATCCGAGATCTTGTCATATTAGGTTTGTTTTCGAGATCCATCTAGTTTCCGATTCGTGTTTCCTTGCCTGCGTAGGTTTCGGAAAAAAAAATTTCCGTTTAGGCCCAAAATTTTCGGAAACCACCCTCCGTTTAGGCCCAAAATTTTCCGAAAACGGACTTGTCGAAAAATTTTCTGGCTATCCTATTTTTAGATGTTTCTAAGTGTATTGAGACAGTCGCCGTTATAGAAAGTTTTTTGACCCGCTTCAGCTTTTGGGTCCGGCAATGAAAAAAAAAATTTTTGGTCGAAAAATTTCGTGCCCATCCCGTCATTTGACCTCGGAAGAGTTTTGAGACACTCGCCATTATAGTGATTTTTCGCAAAAAAAAAAAAAAAAAAGCGCAAAAAAAAAAAGCAACAAGAAAAAAAAAAAGGAGCGAAAAAAAATTCCAGAGTGTGCTTTTCCGTTGTTTCCGTGCAGCGCCGTGATTTTGTTAGTGTTCTAGGCTTGCGCCTCTAGCACGGTTCAGCCTAGGACCAAAGACAAGACCGTCGTTGAGCGCTTATTCAACTTTGCATCTCTGAATTGATTATTGTCACCCTTTTTGCTACCATATTATAAGCCTTCCCAGCTCCACATACATCTACATCGTGCGTTTGACTCTCCCAGTAATCGCCTATCCAAGCTTTGAGAGTTTTGACTACATCGGTTGTTGATCACCGCCTTCTTTGGGTAAGAACTGGTAAGACTTTGAGATTTGCTTGACGGATTTGTGATCGCCCACCACACCACCACCACCACTTCCTAGTAGTCCGTCAATCATATTCTTGTGTGTTTCTATTGCTGCTAACCATGGCAGGATCACAAGTCGAATGTGAATCGATCGGGAGAACATGACAAACAAAGCGCTACATGATAAGTTTCAACAAATGATGAGTGGGCGGTGGAAGATGTGCTAAATAGATTTGAAGAGGCCATGGAGAAGATAGATGGCATTGAGAAGGCATTCAAACAAAGCTCGATAACAAGTTTAATGAATTGCTCGCTGCGTCTACCACCACCACCACCGGCTGCACCTAACGCACCTCTACAACAACAAGGACTACCTCCACATCGCGAAACAGCCCTCCGCCGAGCTTCCGTGTCCCTCTTCACCGCCAAGCTGCTGGTGCTGCTGTTGATACTTCATTGCTCCTGCTGCTGCAAGGGGAGGATGATTATGTGAGAGCTTACGAGGATGAGGTTGATCAACATCGAACTACGTGCAACCACCAAAGCACCACAACCACCGTGTCGCCCACATGCAAACAATGGCAATGTTCGGGCTCCCCTTCAGGTACGAGATCATGACCATCTCCCTAAACTGAAATTGAATATTCCACCATTTGAGGGTCGATATGTTCCTGATATATATCTTACTTGGGAGTTAGAAACTGAACAACGATTTACATGTTTACAATATCCTGAGGAGAGACGTGTTCCTGCTGCTGTTTGTGCTTTCACTAGCTTTGCATGTGTTTGGTGGTCTGAACATTGTAGATTATATCCTGTTCCAGCTACTTGGGCTGCTTTGAAAACTGCTATGCGTATCTCGTTGGGTTCCACCATATTATCAACGTGAATTACTTCAAAAATTGCAGCGCTTAAGACAAGGAAAAATTCGGTAGAAGAATATTATCGTGAATTACAAACTGGCTTGATTAGATGTGGTATTGTTGAGGAGAATGAAGCTATGCTTGCACGCTTTCGGGTGGATTAAATAGAGAGATTCGACCATTCTAGACTACAAGGATTATAATAATCTCACCGATTATTCCATCTTGCTTGTAAAGCTGAACGTGAAGTGCAGGATCGATGTGCCTTGGCGCGGACTAACTTTTCTGCAGGTCGACCTTCATCATGGACACCACGTGCATCATCTACTTCCACACGCTCTACTACACCGCACCTCCGCCGGCTGCCACCTCCAACCGTGATACAAGAAAGCAGGCACAACCACCACTATCTGCCAAGAGTACACCTGCTTGGGCCTACAGAGCTCTTCTTCTTCCATGGCGTCAACAGGCACACAAGTGATATTATTTGTCGTCGTTGTAAGGGAAGAGGACATTTTATGAGAGAATGCCAATCTCAGCGTGTGATGATTGCTACCGAGGATGGTGGGTATGAGTCTGCTAGTGACTATGATGAAGAGACTTTGGCTCTTATTACACATGAAGAACACGGTGGAGATGATTACGATCCCGAGACGCAATACATGGCTGCTTTGAAGATGCCGACAGTATGAATGTTTAGTTGCTCAACGTGTTTTGAGTGTGCAGGTTACACAAGCTGAGCAAAATCAGAGGCATAACGTGTTCCATACAAAGGAGTTGTGAAGGAACGTTCTATTCAGCGTCATCATAGATGGAGGGAGCTGCAACAACTTGGCTAGCATGGATATGGTGGAGAAGCTTTCTCACCACAAGACCACATCCACATCCTTACTACATCCAATGGTTCAACAACAGCGGCAAGGTTAAGGTAACACGTCTGTTCGTGTGCATTTTAGTATCTCTACATATGCTGATTATGTTGATTGTGATGTGGTACCTATGCAAGCATGTTCCTTATTACTTGGTAGACCATGGCAATTTGATAAAATTTGTACACCATGGTAGAAACAATCAGATACTCTTGTTCACAAGGATAAAATATTACTTTGCTTCCTATGACTCCTGATTCCATTTTGAAAGATGATATTAATAGAGCTAATAAAGCAAAACAGGAGAAAATAAGAGTGAAAATCAGATTGTGGCAAAAGAATTTGAGCAACAAATGAAGCCTAATAATAAACCATCTAATGTTGCTTCTGAAATTAAACTGAAAAGTGCATGTTTATTTGCCACCAAATCTGATATTGATGAGCTAGATTCTAGCAAATCTGTTTGCTATGCTTTTGTGTGCAAAGAGGCATTATTTTCATTCGAGGACGTGCCTTCCTCTTTGCCCCTGCTGTCACTAACATTTTGCAGGAGTTCACGACGCCTTCCCACAAGACGTGCCACCGGATTACCACCTATTCGAGGGATTGAGCATCAAATTGACTTAATTCCGGTGCATCGCTACCCAACCGTGCACCATACCGCACCAATCCAGAGGAGACGAAGGAGATTATGCGTCAAGCACAGGAGCTGCTCGACAAAGGTTATATACGCGAATCTCTTAGTCCTTGTGCTGTTCCTATTATACTAGTGCCTAAAAAGGATGGTACGTCGGCATATGTGTGTTGATTGTAGAGGCATTAATAATATTACTATTCGTTATCGCCATCCTATTCCTAGGCTAGATGATATGCTTGATGAATTAAGTGGCTCTACAATATTCTCCAAAGTTGATTTATGAGTGGATACCATCAAATTCGTATGAAATTGGGAGATGAATGGAAAACAGCATTTAAAACTAAGTTTGGATTATATGAGTGGTTAGTCATGCCTTTTGGGTTAACTAATGCACCTAGTACTTTCATGAGATTAATGAACGAAGTTTTACGTGCTTTCATTGGACGATTTGTGGTAGTTTACTTTGATGATATACTGATTTATAGCAAATCTTTGGAAGAACATTTGGAACATTTACGTGTTGTTTTTAATGCTCTCGTGATGCACGCTTGTTTGGTAACCTTGGGAAGTGCACCTTTTGCACCGACCGAGTATCTTTTCTTGGCTATGTTGTTACTCCACAGGAATTGAAGTTGATAAAGCCAAGATTGAAGCTATTGAGAGTTGGCCGCAGCCCAAAACGGTCACACAAGTGAGGAGTTTTCTTGGACTCGCTGGTTTCTATAGGCGTTTTGTGAGAGACTTTAGCACCATTGCTGCACCTCTCAATGAGCTTACAAAGAAGGATGTGCCTTTTGTTTGGGGTACCGCACAGGAAGAAGCCTTCACGGTATTGAAAGATAAGTTGACACATGCTCCTTTACTCCAACTTCCTGACTTTAATAAGACTTTTGAGCTTGAATGTGATGCTAGTGGAATTGGATTAGGAGGTGTGTTATTACAAGATGGCAAACATGTTGCATACTTTTCTAAAAAATTGAGTGGGCCTAGTCTGAACTATTCTACTTATGACAAAGAATTATATGCTCTTGTTCGGACTTTAGAGACATGGCAACATTATTTATGGCCCAAAGAATTTGTTATACATTCGATCATGAATCTTTGAAACATATTAAAAGTCAAGCTAAACTGAATCGTAGACATGCTAAATGGGTTGAATTCATTGAGACTTTCCTTATGTCATTAAACACAAGAAGGGTAAAGAAAATGTTATTCTTGATGCTTTGTCTCGTCGCTATACTATGCTTTCACAACTTGACTTCAAAATATTTGGTTTGGAGACCATCAAAGATCAATATGTGCATGATGCTGATTTTAAAGATGTAATGCAGAATTGTAAAGAGGGAAGAACATGGAACAAGTTCGTTATTAATGATGGTTTTGTGTTCGTGCTAACAAGCTATGCATTCCTGCTAGCTCTGTTCGTCTTTTGTTGTTGCAGGAGGCGATGGAGGAGGATTAATGGGACACTTTGGCGTCAAGAAGACGGAGGATATACTTGCTACACATTTCTTTTGGCCAAAGATGAGACGGATGTTGAGCGTTTTGTTGCTCGCTGCACTACATGTCAAAAAGCTAAGTCACGACTCAATCCTCATGGTTTATATATGCCTTTGCTGTGCCTAGTGTTCCTTGGGAGGATATATCTATGGACTTTGTTTTAGGTTTACCTCGAACAAAGAAGGGAGGATAGCATATTTGTTGTCGTGGATAGATTCTCGAAAATGGCACACTTTATACCATGTCATAAAAGCGATGATGTTGTTAATGTTGCTGATTTGTTCTTTCGTGAAATTATTCGCTTGCATGGTGTGCCAAATACTATTGTTTCAGATCGTGATACTAAATTTCTTAGCCACTTTTGGAGATGTTTATGGGCTAAGTTGGGGACTAAACTGCTTTTTAGTACTACTTGTCACCCCAAACCGATGGACAAACTGAAGTAGTCAATAGAACATTGTCTACTATGCTTAGGGCTGTTTTGAAGAATAATAAGAAAATGTGGGAAGAATGCTTGCCTCATATTGAATTTGCTTATAATCGTTCATTGCATTCTACTACTAAGATGTGCCCTTTTGAAATTGTGTATGGCTTCCTACCTCGCACCTATTGATTTGTTGCCTCTTCCATCTTCGGAGAAGGTTAATTTTGATGCTAAAGAACGTGCTGAATTGATTTTAAAAGTGCATGAGATAACTAAGGAAAACATTGAGCGTATGAATGCTAAATATAAACTTGCTGGAGATAAGGGTAGAAAACATGTTGTCTTTGCACCGGAGATCTTGTTTGGTTACATTTATGTAAGGATAGGTTTCCTAATTTGCGCAAATCAAAGCTAATGCCACGTCTTGATGGTCCATTTAAGGTGTTAGAGAAAATAAATGATAATGCATATAAACTTGAGCTGCCTGCAGATTTTGGGGTTAGTCCCACTTTTAACATTGCAGATTTGAAGCCTTATTTGGGTGAGGAATATGAGCTTCCGTCGAGGACGACTTCATTTCAAGAAGGGAGGATGATGAGGACATCAATACCATTGTTACACCCACAGCCCCTCATGCTACATATAATGGACCAATTACTAGAGCTCATGACGCCAATTAAATTATCGGTACTTTCGCTTCTTGGTAATGATTCTAATGTTCATGAGAATATGATGCTGCCTAAATTGGATACATTTGTTTTGCTTACAAATGAAGGCCCTAGCTTGGAGAAGGATGGACATTGGAGCAAGAACAAGCATGGAGATAATGCCATGCGCAAGGGGAACAAGAACGGAGTTACAAGTGATGATTTGAGGACTTTGAAGCCACCATAATGGGTGCATGAAGCCTTGGACGAAATATACAAGATGATACTTCATACATGTCGTCCCGAGGCTATTCTAGGTGCTGCGTCACCTTATTAGTGGGCCAGGCCCATGTAATTTCGAAATACTTAAGTATAGGCTGTTTTAGAGTCCGTATGTGTGGGAAACAAGAGTTAGGGTTGATTTGGACCCCTCCACCAAGGGCCACGAAATTCCCCCTCTTCCTCCATATATACAGCCCTTAGGGCACCGTTTAGACCTTGGGTTTTGTTTAGATTAAAAGTTCGCCATAGCTGCAACTTCGCGTGCCGCTTGTGTTCCACGACTGCACAAAGGCGCCACGTAACCCCACCTTGATCAATAAAGCTTTCATCTTATATTCGCAATATCCAGATTGCAATCTCAGTTTCTTGCTTGTTCTTCGCTTGCTCGCAGGAAATGCCCTCGTGGTCGTTGATCGTGCTCGGTGTGGTCAATAACCTCTCGGAGTTGGTTTAGCGATTGCTAAGGCGCGACGTCCTCGCACGTTCGTAGTCGGATCGTCAAAGTCGACTTCCTCCAAAGCGGAAACCACATCTCATCGAAAGACGGGACACCTTTGCCTCTATCAGGTAGTCTTCGGGGTCATTGCTTCCATTGAACTTGGGCATGGTGAATTTTAGCTTGCCGTAGCGTTGCTCTTCATTGTATTGTTGGCGATGTTGATGATGACGTCCTTGACGTGGGATGTACTCGTCTTCATGTTGCTCTTGGCGTGGAGGAAGACCATGATCAACTTGCTCTTGTTGAATTTGAGGTTGAGGTGGAGCTTGACGAGCTTGCGGAGGAGCTTGAGGAGCTTGAGGAACTTGACGGTGTACATGAGGTTGGTAGTTCCTCTCTTGGATTTCTTCTCGAAGGGCTTCCTCTTGATTGCGCCGTTCATGATTGCGGTTGGCGACGGCTCTACTTGATTCTTGAAGGGCACGTTGCGCCTCAAGAGCTTGCTCTTCACGTTGTTGTTGTTGACGACGTTGAGCATTGGCGTCTTGTTCGTCTTGGTGACGACGTGCTCTTTCTTCCTCTTGTTGGCGACGAAGACGTTGCCGTTCTTGAGCTTGAGCAAAAGCCTCTTGGTTTGATTGAGGACGAGGAACTTGATCATCAACTTGGTCTTGTGAGTTCTTATCATGTAGCGGGTTGCGAGATGCCTGACGATCTTGGCGCGCGGCACGTCGAGGAGTGTTCGATGACGGTGTACTTGAGTCGTAGAAGGTGTCGTCGGAGTGTCGACTCGAGTGGCTCCGTCTTGATGATGAAGAAGTGGAATGATGCCGGTTTCTCACCAACTTGCGGATCTCGTCCATTCTTGCATCATTCTCTTGCTTGTGTGCCTCGAACTTGTTGTCGAAGTAGTCTCTTGTACGTTGCTCGGAGAGTCGCAAGTCGGTGGCGAGGTTGTCGATCGCGGTCGCCATTGCTTGTTGTTCTTGGTGCAACGCCACAGTGCACCAAGAGGTGGCTTTGGTGACGATGAGGATATGTCGTCGTCTTGCTCGATGAAGAGTGGGTTGGTAGAAGAACTTGGCCTATCCATCATTCCAAGCAAGATGTGAGTGGTAGAACGGAAAAGAACGATATACCAATGTACCTTTGACCGATGTTGAAAATGAATCAAGTTCACTCAAATGCGGACAATGAAATAGCACTCTTGGTACCGATTCTTGTCGGTTCTCACACCTACACAAATAAAAGCTTATGGTGGAGCTCGGTTAGGATGGTGGCACAAAATTTGATGCAATTGTAAGTGAGACTCAATAAAGTTGGAAATGATTCACAAATTTGCAAATGCAACAAGTAGACCAATAGCAAGATATGGTACACGGAAACACACGCCAAGAAATAGATAATATGGGGTTATGCAACCAAGGATGAGCCAAAATGTGGAATACACCAAGATGCTCTTGTTGCACAACACTAGAGAGACGCTTAGCACGATTGCAAGCAATAGGCGGATACTGAACTTGTGCACAACCTACTAAGCAAAATGCAACGACTTCTATCCCAAGTATGCTATATGTATGGTGTGTCGATGTGTTGATCCAAGATGATCGAGTATGACAATCTTAATGTTTGATGATGCTATGGTTCTTGCTCATAAGCTCTTTGCTTATCTTTCTCTCTTTGCTTAAAAGCTTGATTGGCTCTTTCTCTTTTGAGCTCTTTTCTCATGCAAAACTTCACGAACCAAGATAGCAATTGTGTATGCGATGACAACTTTGTGACACACAAGTTGATGCTAAGTTATGCACCACTTTGGTATGGTATGTATGCTATGGAGTATGATCACTAAATGTGCACAAGTCACGTTGCCAGCAATACTCAAAGGCTAGTCTCGATGGGTAAGCTACGCAAAATGAGGCAATGTGGGTTATCAATGCAATTGCAATGTATGACAAAGATGTCGTCGAAGTTACCGTCCTTGGCGATGATGAGACCCTTGCGAAGTTGAGTCGTGGTGATGATGAACTCGAACCGCACCTAGATAGCCGAAACACAAAAGGATACAGAAGCCACAACTCAAAATCTCAAGGACCAAAATGTGTCAAAATCGTCATCGGAGGAATCGTGGAAGATTTTGGTGTATATGGGTTTAGAAGAGGTGGAGGAATATGGGGTGGTGGTGGTGTCTGAACTGAAGAAATTCAGTTTGGTCAGGGTTTTACGGACGTCCGTGAACTTACGGTCGTCCGGACGGCGTCGGACGTCCGGCCTTGTCCGGATGTCCGGAGCCTGGGCGAAAATCGGGCTCGGGGAGAGGAACTGCAAAATTTCCGGGGAAGAAGATGATTGTGAGGTTGAAATTGAGGGGTTTGGAGGATGGAGAAGGGTGGGGAGGTGGGGAAAGCTAGATCCACACGTGGCAACACAAATCCATGGGCCAAATCCAACAAAATCTCATCACACTAACAAATCACAAAAAAAATTTGGGGCTATTTTTGTGGGGAATTTTCGGAATTAGGACAAAAACAACAAAATCAAGCTAGAAGACACGATGTAGGGGCTCCAAAAACGTGATGAACGTGGCTCATGATACCATATGATATAGGGCGGAACCCTATGTTGACGATCTTTCACGCTTGGAGAGAATCCCTACGAGGAACACGAAGAACGAGCGGAAGAACACGAGGGAAAACGCGGGGAGAACGAGAGAGAGGTCACTCAACCGACAAGAAATCGATCACACAAGTGCTAGATTATCAAACACATAGAGTGGCACAAGATTCAAGGACAACAAAGGTAAGGATACAAGGGTAGCCGTTCTTCTCCGAGAGGAGGTCTTGAGGGTCCACCCTAGAAGGGGTCTTGAATCCGCTTGGGGATCTTCTCCGTAGAGGTCCCGATCTCAAGGAGAAGTAGCCAAGTGGATGAGCAAAGGCTCTCACACGAAATATGAGCAAATCCAAAGCTAACCCTAACTAGGAGATGGTAGGGTCCTATTTATAGTCTTAGTGCAAATGGAAGTCAAAACGAAGGGTACATGGGCTTCAGCCGCATCGAGCGCCGGACGTCCGGAAGGCATCGGACGTCCGGAGGCTCGGACGGTCCGGTCGTCGTCGGACTCGTTCGACGTCCGTAGATTCTTCTCTGTTGTAGGCGCGGCTTGTCGTCCGTAGTGGGCCGGCCGTCCGGCTTCAGAGGGTCCGGACGTCCGGAGGCTGCCGGTCGTCCGTAGTTCCGGTTCGAGGTCGTAGTCCGGACGTCCGGCCAGCTCCGTCGTCCGTAGGTTTGATTCGGTGACGAAGTTCGGACGTCCCGGAGGGCGTCGGACGTCCGTGGGCTCTGGGAATCGCTTGGACGTCCGAGAGGGGTCGGACGTCCGTGTCCTGTAGCCACCTGCATCCTTCTTCCTCTTCGACATACTTGGGGTTCTCGCCGTCTTGGCTCTTGGAAGTAGTAGATCCTTGGTTTGCCTCCATGTACCGATCACGCATGAGTTTCGAATGAGGTAGTAGCCATGTCTCATGGGTAGAAATAAGAAGTTCGGATAGGAGCGAGTTCACCTTATCTTCAATAGCCTTAGCTCGGGCTCTTGTCATGGGTCCCGGTGGTGTTGAGGGAGATGTAGGCACGTCCGTGGGGATGAGTGAGGGCTGCTCCGCATCAGAAGCTCATCTTCCTCACCCAAATAAGGCTTCAAATCTGCAATGTTAAAAGTGGGACAAACCCCAAAATCTGCAGGCAGCTCAAGTTTATATGCATTATCATTTCTTTTCTCTAACACCTTAAATGGACCATCAGCACGTGGCATTAGCTTTGATTTGCGCAAATTAGGAAATCTATCCTTACGCAAATGTAACCAAACAAGATCTCCAGGTGCAAACACAACATGTTTTCTACCCTTATCTCCAGCAAGTTTATATTTAGCATTCATAAGCTCAATGTTTTCCTTAGTTAACTCATGCATTTTTAAAATCAATTCATTACGTTCTTTAGCATCAAAATTAACCTTCTCCGAAGATGGAAGAGGCAACAAATCAATAGGTGCACGAGGTAGGAAACCATACACAATTTCAAAAGGGCACATCTTAGTAGTAGAATGCAATGAACGATTATAAGCAAATTCAATATGAGGCAAGCATTCTTCCCACATTTTCTTATTATTCTTCAAAACAGCCCTAAGCATAGTAGACTATGTTCTATTGACTACTTCAGTTTGTCCATCAATTTGGGGGTGACAAGTAGTACTAAAAAGTAGTTTAGTCCCCAACTTAAGCCCATAAACATCTCCAAAAGTGGCTAAGTAATTTAGTATCATGATCTGAAACAATAGTATTTGGCACACCATGCAAGTGAATAATTTCACGAAAGAACAAATCAGCAACATTAACAACATCATCGCTTTTATGACATGGTATAAAGTGTGCCATTTTCGAGAATCTATC
>JAHIAM010001062.1:0-42487 GCA_021605205.1 Aegilops longissima | reverse complement strand
GGATAAAGGGTTCAGCTACCGCGGCAAGTAACAGATGAATCGTTGTTGTCCTAATGCAGTAAAAGAGAGCAGGAGCGAGAGTGGGATTATATCGGAATGAACAAGGGGTTTTGCTTGCTCGGCACTTCTGAAGATATTATAGTTCTTCATCGGTGTCATCGAGCTCATCGCTCAACCACGCTCATCGAGAGGCAAACACCGCAACCGAGAAAGAACACAATCAATGCAATGCACATTCACATGAATGACATGTCATGTTAAGGTACTGAATTCACCTAATGCAATATCTAGCCAAGTTCATTGAAGTGGAACTCAAACAAGAACAAATTCCAACTCCAAATGTTATTTCATAAATTTCCCTAATCATGATTCATCCTATTCAGTGAGGTTAACTTGTTCAATCATGCATGAAAGTGGTACAGATGGATAGATTGGATTTTTCTGATCATTTTTCATATATAAATTATCTCATTTGGAGTTACGTTGATTTTATATGATTTTTAGTTAGCACTATTTTCTCGGAATTTCCTGCAAAAGATTAAATCCAGAAAACAATTATCACAGTGAGCATTGCATCATGTCGACCTCAAAGAGGTCAACAGGCTGCCCCGGTCAAACCTGACCAGTGGGGTCCGCTGGTCAGTGACCCAGTGTTGTATGTGTCACTGACAGGTGGGGTCGGGTCAACAGGTGACGTGGCCAGGTCAAACTTACCTGTGGGACCAGCGGGGTTAATTTAATCTAAACAAAAGCTAAACCATGTTTAGTTAGACGGTGGGGCCCGCCGTCAAGTGGCACGGGCGGTGATTAGTTGGATCATTAGTAACCAATGGTGGTGCCAGGTCAGCTCGCCGGAGTTGGCCGGCGCACCAAAACCACGGTGGAAGCTCGCCGGAGGCGCTGCTCCGGCAGCGGTCCAACGTGCTAAGGGCACCAGGCGGTAGCCCTTCCTCCTGCGCATCCAACAGAGGCAGCATGGGGGGTGCAGGGTCTCCAGAGTTGGCGACGGCGTTGAGCCGGGCGGCTGCCGAAGCCACGGCACGAGGCAGGCGTCGCTGCGGTGCACGGGGAGGCCAACCGAGGGCCTCTACGGCTTCCCAGGGACCCAGAGAGCATGCCGGTGCTACGGAGACGAGCGAAAAAGCTCGAGAGCGCGAGGCTCGCCGGCCATGGATGTAACGCCCCGAGACCGATGCTCTAGTTGCCTTCCTTTTATTTTAGTTGTTGCCATGTGGTTATTGTGTTTGTTGCATTATCATAATTATTGTTGTATATTTCATTCCTATATGTTTTTGCCATGATCATGTTGAGTGCCTTATCATATATTTGCTTCGTGCACCATCCCCATCTCACTTGTTATGTTGCATTGTTGCCTTGTCATTTTGCATTTCATCATGCTCATCATGTTGTGTGTGCATGAGCCCTTGCTATCTCTCTAAAGCCATATGCCCTTGTATCATCACCTCTCCCTTCCTTCTTCCTTCATGTTTTTGCAAGTGACATTATTCCCTCCTCCATTAATGTTCATTTATTTCCGGTGATCTTACTCAATGCCTTATACCTCTATGTCAAATTTTATCTCATTTGGAGTTGATTTGTTGTTCAAATGGCTGAAGTTTGAATTTAATTCAAACTTGAATTATTTTTCTATCCTTAAAATGCCCAAAGCAATTTATCAAAATTCTGCACAAATTCTGACTACGATATATTCTCATATCTCTCTCATGCCTTCCTGTTATCTCTGAGATTTTCTCTTATTTTCTGTTTTGAGGAAATTGAGAAAAGAAAGAATAAGAGGGAGAGAGAGAGCCCAGCTTCCAAAGAACAGCAATGCAGTCCAAAGACCAACGCAGCAAAGGTTGCCCACATTAACTGCTGCCCATCTAGCCCAGCCCCCAAGAGCCCACCGATCACCTTCCCTGTAAAATTTTCCTCATGGCCAGCCGATCACCCCACCGACCCCACCTGCCAGTGACCCGCCTCCCTCCTTTTTTCTCCTTCCTCCTCTCTGCCTCTCACGGTAAAAACCAGAGGGAACACATGGCCACTGTGGGCCACGCAACGCACCAGCTCCTCCTATAACCCCCCACTCCTCATCCTAGGGTTCCTTCCTCCCCTCTTCCTCCTCTCCGCCACATGTAAGGGCGCACCCACTACCGCTTCCTCCCCGCCAGACGCCATGTCCAGATGGGCCAAGCTCGCTCCAGAAGAGGTCATCATCGAGTAGGAGCATCACCGCCTCCTCCGCTGACCCCGAGAATCGCAGCGCCTCCCCAAGCTCGCTCGACGCTGATCCGAGCCCGAGGACGCCTTTCCCGACGCCCTCTTCTTCCCTTCGACTTCTTCTTCCCGGATCGTAGCATTCGCCAAGTCCTCTACTTCCCTCGGCCCTCTACATCACGCCCGAGACAACACGCTGGCCGCGAGGGTCTCCTTCCCAACGCTGCCTTTCCTCGACATAAGCAGGCCAGAGCCGCTGGCCCAAGGCCGACGCGATCGCCTTCCTCTCACGACCTCTTCTTCCCCTGCGTTCTCTGCTTCATGGACACCGGCGATCTGTGGGTCCCCAAGCCATCTTCACTGCTTCTCCGGCCGCCCTGCCAACGAATTCGAGCCCCTCGTGAGCTCCTCTCGCAAACCCCTCCTTTTCCCTTTCAAATCCATGCATGTAGGCGCCGCCCGCCGAGATTGTGCACGACCACCATGAACGGGTTCGTGGAGTTTCTGTTGTTTTCTTTTGCGAGCCCGTGGTTTGTTCCTGCGCGAGCACACCCACATCCTTGCTTCGTTGCTCCACCACACGCACTTCGGCACGCTTCAAGACTTCGCCGGCCCTCCTCGCAACCACAACAAGGGTTGTCATTGCCCGTCAGCCGGGCGAGTCCCCGCATGCATGACTGAGTTTTGGTCTTGGTCATGATATGCAAGACATGTTTAAGTCTCCGCGACTTCCAATTGATCACAAACACACAGCTGGCCCAAGGCTAGCGCCCCACTATTCATTCGATGGGTCTGGGTTCGAGTCCCAAATTTCCCCATCTTTTGCTACGCTTCCGTTATTTTGCACACTCACAGCCACATGGACTGATCTCATCTGGGTCCGCTGCATTTTGATGCTTCGCCCGTGCATATTTTTTTTTCCCATCTGCCTATTTTAGCATTTTCCTGCATGCATATTTACCAATTGCCACTGCTTTTAAAAATGTCTATAGCTAAATATGCATGCATCCAAACTAAACAAACTATATATGTAAAATGCTTAGAATTTTGTGTAGATTACATATATGCCACTTTCATCCATGTTAAAAATGTTTAACTTTCTGTTTGCATTAATTTGCCTAAATGCCATGCTAAAATGCTTTATTTCATAACTAAATAACTGTAGCTCCAAATTTAATAAAATTTATATGTAAATGGGGTGGAAAAATTCTAGTTTAACATGGTGCACTTTATTTTGCTGTTTACAACATTAAATATGGTTTAGGCAGAACAGCACCAATTTGAAATTGCATGTGAGGATTTTCCGGATTTGTTGTTTGTTGTTCCGACTCATTTATACTTGCCTAAATAGTTAGTTTATATATGCTTCACCCTTGCCATGTTTAATAACATTTAATATTGTTGGGTACATAACCGAGAGAAAACCAAATATTTGATGTGGTAGTTTGTCAATATGCAACTCGCTGCATATGGAGCTCCACTTAATTTGTAGTATTATTTGTTGCATTTTGCCATGCCATGCCCCATTTAAACCGTATATGCATCATGCTTGATTGTGCATTATTCCATGATTATGCTTGTGTGTTTACTATGTTGTTTGTTTCTTTCCGGTTGCTTCTCTCGTTAGCTTCGCTTCTGCTCCGGAGTTGTGAGGATTCGCTCGACTACATCCGCTTGTCTTCTTCATGGATTCGCTCTTCTTCCTAGCGGGATTTCGTGCAAGATGACCGCTACCCTGATCTCATTACTATCATTGCTATGCTAGTTGCTTCGCTTCTATCGATATGCTGCGTTACCTATCACTTGCTGCTCAAGCCTCCCTAATTGCCATGAAACTTTAACCTTTTGTCACCCTTCCCAAAGAAACCGCTGTTTGGCTACGCTATCGCTTTTGCTCACCCTCTTATAGCGCTGTTAGTTGCAGAACATGAAGATTGCTCCATGTTGGATTATGTTTATGTTGGGATATCACAATATCTCTTATATTATTAATGCATCTATATACTTGGTAAAGCGTGGAAGGCTTGGCCTTATGCCTGGTGTTTTGTTCCACTCTTGCCGCCTCTAGTTTCCGCCATATCGGTATTATGTTCCCTGATTTTACGCCCCTAACGTGGTTGGGTGATTTATGGGACCCCTTGACAGTTCGCTTTGAATAAGACTCTCCAAAGAAGGCCCAACCTTGGTTTTACATTTGCCTCACCTAGCCCTTTTTTCCCTTGGGAGTCGCGCGCTCAAGGGTCATCTTTATTTTAACCCCCGGCCGTGCTCATCGTGAGTGCTGGTCCAAATCGTCACCGCCGTGGCTACCAGGGCAACTCTGGCTCGCTACCGAAGTTTGGACAATCCGTGTGCTCGAGAACGAGATATGTGCAGCTCCTATCAGGATTTGTCAAGACATTCGGGCGGCTTTGCTGGTCTTGTTTTATTGCTGCCGAAATGTCTTGTAGCCGGATTCCGAGACTGATCGGTCTTCCCGGGAGAAGGAATATCCTTCATTGATCGCGAGAGCTTATCATGGGTTGTTGGGACACCCGCAGGGTTTGAACTTTTGAAAGCCGTGCTCTGGGTTATGTGGCGATGGGAATTTGTTAATGTCCGCCAGAAAACCCAAGTTGATCTTAATTAAAATACACCAACCGTAGCGAATCGTGAGAGTCTCTTTTCGGGTTGATCGAGAGGAGAACACGGTTTCGGGTTATGTCCGACATAAGTAGGAGTTCAGGATCACTTCTTGATCATTACTAGTTGACGACTGCTCTTTGTTTCTCTTCTCGCCTCATTTATGCTTGGTTAGCCACCATATATGCTTAGCCGCTGCTGCAACCTCACCACCTTACCCCTTCCTTTCCCTTTAAGCTTTGCTAGTCTTGATACCCATGGTAATGGGATTGCTGAGTCCTCGTGGCTCACAGACATTACAACAACAGTGTGCAGGTTATGCGATGATCACGACGCGAGAGCGGCGTTTGCTTACTTTGGAGTTCTTCTTCCGCTTCTTCTTCGATCGGGGATAGGTTCCAGTCGTCAGCCTGGGCTAGCAGGGTGGATGTTGTTTGAGCTTCTGTTTATGTTTCATCCGTAGTCGGATGTTGATCTTGTATATAATGTTGATGTATTCTTGTGGCATTTGTGCCTTATGTATGTATCCCCATCTATTATGTAATGTTGATGTAATGATATCCACCTTGCAAAAGTGTTTCAATATGTGGGTCTATCCTCAGGGACCTTCGAAGTTCTTTTGGATAGGGTCGCATATTGGGCGGATAATGGCGATGGTCGGAGCTCGATGTCAAGGGCGCATTTACTCAGAGGCGAATCGAGCTCGGGGAGAGGGGATTCGGGTCGAGGCTCACTGCATGAGCTGCAGGGACGGTTAGCGGCTCTGGGACGGCCGGAGTGGCCGAATCGCGATGGTGGTCGCCGGCATACGAGGAGGAAGAGGAGCCCGGCGATGATGTTGCAGCGCTTCTGGGACGTGGCTTCACGGAAGATGTGGGCATGGAGGTGAAGCTCGGGTACGGTTGGGCAGCGAGGGGTGGCTGGTAACCGTGAGGACGACGGGTGGCGGCCATGGCTGCTCCTGGCCGAGCTCGGGGACGAGCGATGGAGGGGAGGAGAGAGCCAGGAAAGAGGGGGAAAGGACTGAGGGGGTCGAGGCGTCTCCAGGCACAGGGACAGGGAGGAGGATGAGCCTCCTGCGTGAAGCAGGAGGTGAGACGACGCTGCAGTGTTTCGCCCGCCATCGGGCAGAGGACGACGAGCGAGCGCGAGGTAGGTGGGCTGGGCTGGTCAAGCTGGGCCGGCTACAAGTCAAGGCTGTAGGTTCTTTTCTCTCTCTTTATTTAAGTTTTTCTATTACTCAGTAATCTTTGTGGCTTTCTAAAATACTAAATCAAGCCCAAAAATCATGCAACTCGCCATGACCATTGTCGGAAATATACCCTACGTAAACATTTTAGTTTAGATTATTTGAGCATTTAAAATATTTTATAGTATTTAAATGCCCAAATGCAAATAAGTAATGATTTATTTCAAAATCCGTAATGGCCTAGGAAAATAGGCACCATTTTTGGGAGAGGTTATAGACCAATTCAAAAATGATGAACTTTTGTGAAGGGCATTCTGGGTTCATTGAAATGTTTTGAGTTGAACCTAGTTAAAATTATTATCTGCTAGGGTTTGAATATCCCCATTTCAAATTTCCATGAAAGTTAAACATGATGCAACACTAGGCTGCACTAGAAGCTAGGGATGTGACAGCCTGGTAGCCGGGTGCCTGGAGCTGGCCTCCAGCTGGCTTCAGTCTGACACAGCAGTCCGAGCGACGCTGAGCCAGGCCGCGACGACCTCCGGGAAGAAGAAGCGGGCCGCCACTCAAGCTGCAGCCGACCGTGAGGCGGCGCTAAAGGATGCCAAGGCCGCCCACGACCGCTGCCGGGCGCTGGAGAACGAGTTGAAGAGTCTCCGTGATGAGCGCGCAGAAGAGGCTCGCGGCCGCCAGGCGAAGGAGGGGGAGATGAGGGCCCGGGAGGATGCCACAAAGAACCGTGACGCCGAGCTGGGGGAGTTGGCGAAGTCGCAGGCCGCTGAACGCGGCCGGCAAGAGGAGCTGGAGCGGAAGGTGGAGGCGAAGAAGGTCGATCTTGATGCCAAGGCGAAGGTCCTTGCTGAGGACCGCGTGGCCTTCGCGCTTCTCAAGAAGAGGTCCGGCGAGGCTCTAAAGTCACTCTATGAGAAGGGCTTGGAGAGGCCGCTAACCACCGATGAGGATGGCCCCGCCCAACTGCTTCCCTACTTGGTGAAGGCGCTCAAGGAAGTCATGGAGGGCATCGTCCTCAAGGCAGGCAGAGGCTCATGTCCTTTCTTCAGCTGCACTGACGCGTGTCTTCAGCCATCTGCACCTTTGTGACCCCAGCGCTCGTCTTAAAGAGCTACTGGAGCCTGTGGCTGATGAACACTGCACGGCTGCCACCGTCTGCCTGGAAAGTTCAGGTGGAGGCTCAAGAAGTTCCGCTGCTTCGCTCCGCGGCCCGACCGGAGGCGCCACCCTCCGCAGCTCCGCCCGTGACCAAGACAAAGGCGACATCAAGGGAGGAGTGCCTTGCGGGCGCCGATGGTGTTCAGGATGACCTGTGCTCCTTTCCTGTTTTATTCCTACAGATGCATCATGCCTCGTGGAGGCGCGAACTTGCGCTTGATATTGTGAGAACAATATGTCTTGTAATATCTGCTTTGATATTTTATGATGTTTCTTCCTATTCGCCATGCTCAAGGTGTGCAGCCCGCCCACAAGATACCTCAACCGCCATGGGCCGACCGAGACCACGACGAAACCAAGGAGTGAGGGGCTACGTGACCAGTTAGGGCTCTCGAGTCGCGATGCTCAGGAGTACCCCTTGACGCAAGAAAACAATATATAGGAAGGAGACGCGAGGATAGGATTAGTGTACTACGTCAGCAGAGCCCAGCCTCACAGATACTCAACCGATGTTGGACCGACCGGAGACCAGGACGGACCCAAGGAGCGAGGGGCTGCGTGACTGGCAAGAGGGCTCCCGAGTCGCGATGCTCAGAGTCCCTCTTGACATGCAAACAACCTTTCATATTTTTTCGCCGAGGCTCGGCTCGAGGGGCAAGATTTACCACCAGGTCCGGGGACCTGGCTGGGTGGCGATGCTTGGGCGTGATCTCGAGCGCAGCCCCCTCGCCCAGCCCCCTCGCTGCTGACTCTCCCGAGGGAGGGTGTGCTGCGTGAGGCCGACACCGAGCCTGGGCTCCTCGAGGTTGAGGCGGCCGTGAGGCCGCCTTAGTTGTTTATCACCAGCGCGAGCATAGTGCTTCCGCCAGCACGGGCATAGCCGCCTCGGCAAAGTGTCGACGCCAGCAGAGCATGGTGCTTCCACTAGTGCGTGAGGACTCCATCGTGGAGAGCCCCGGCATGTACTGCCCGCCCCTAACACATGGCTTGCACGGCAGGGCTAGACGAGGTGTATCTAGGCACTCGTGAGCCAAAGACGGGACTCACAAGGTTCTCTACCTCAAGGCGGGTTGCGCCTGGTCTTGGTTTTTGTTCGCTATACGCCTGGTCCCGCGAGGTGGTCGACAACCTGGCGCCGAACGAACCTCCTGAGGTTATCGTGTGAGAAGGCCAAGCACCAACGACCCCGGGAGGTGACGTGAACGGGGCCGGTCCGCCAGACAGAGCTCAGCCGTTGGATTTATCGACGCTGCAGGGACGGGCCCGAGCACAGACGCCATGCTTAACCTACTCACGCGAAGGATCCTGAAGAAAGATGGCTGGCGCGCGGCTCCCATGATGGGTGACGATCGAGTAGGTAATAGTCATAGGTAGATTAAGCATGGAAAGCAAACTAGCTTAAGTAAATGTGGGGAAGATACAGGCCACTGGGTCAGGCCCGAGCGGCTTGGGGATGATGCAGCCCGAGGGGCGCCCCCAACAAGGTAAGCTAAAGACATAAAAAGAGATACATGTCGTAGGGACGGACCCACGCGGCCTGGGAATGATGCAGCCCTGAGGGTGCTACCAGCTAAATGAACTTGGAAAATGTCACCTGGTTCTGTCGATGAAGGGATGTTGGAGCAGCTGATGGTATGCGGCGGCGGGGTCGCTTTCACGAGCCATCGGGCCCCGAGCCTGGGAGGCCTGGGGCCTCAGACGGTTCCTTGAGGACCGCTCCATCTCCATCAGACGGCGTGGTGCCTGGCCTCCTGGCCGCCAGGCACGCTGCAAGTTGCGCTGGTAGGCAGACGCCACGCTCGGCAGGCCAAAAGGCATGCGAACGTAGCTGTGCGGTAGGCCCTCACAGCATCCCACGCGTGAAGGCCAGAAGAGCTCCTGAGATGCAGCCCTGTTGAGCCCTGGGACGTCGATGCGTACACGAACCCGACATCCTCGCTGGATGGGGAGCTGCGACTCGTGAACAGCGATTGCCGCCAGATGGCCTCGTGATCTTGCAGCTCCTGGGTGGTCTTGGTGATGAACTCCGGAGTGGTGGGCGCTCCTCGCCCGGTGTTCTCCTGAGGGAAACGTGTCATAAAGCACACCTCCAAGTGGTGTCCAAGCGCCTCCCTCGTGATGTTGGCAAGGTCTGGGGCTGTCGGTGGAACGACACCTATGGGATCACAAGAATCCTTTACTACGGTCGCGGGGCTGGGTCGTGAGAAGAGCGGATCAAACAGATAGCACACGGTTTCTTTTATCCAGGTTCGGGCCGCGAGGATGCGAAACCCTACTCCTGCTTTGGTGGTTTGTTTATCTGTGTTCTTGAACTAGCAATGGGGCGGAGGAGCTCCAAAAGTTGAATTCCTCCTTGTCGCCTTTGGGCCTCCTTTTATAGGGAAAGGTTGCCATGGCACACAGGAGGTGGAAAGGGTACAGGATGCGAGTTTATCCTCGATTACATGACAAGGCGCCTTTAATGCGCCTTGCTTAGGTGTCCTTGCTTTATCGGGACGGGAGAGCCTCGCCTTGTCCGTCGCCGCCCTTTCGTGGTCGACACGCCTCTGCCAGCCGTGCATGCGGTGCTATGTAGGCAGGCAGTGCACCTGAGGTGGCGCAGTGGTGGGTCTCCACGAAGATCCACTTGCTGCCACGCAGTGCCTCGCCCAACTGGTTGGGTCGGTAGCTGCATGCGAACGGTGGTGGAGGTTTGATTATGGCCTGGCTCGATGGTGGTTCCCACGGGTGTTCTTGGCGCAGGGCTCGCCGTAGCCCCGCAAGGGTCTTGCCGGGGCCCCGCAAGGGTCTTGCTGTGGCGCCGCTGTCATCCCCTGCAAGGCTCTTGCCGGGGCCTTGTGGTCCTCCTGGCTGGGATGCCGCCAAGGGTCGCCATCTTCTATAGTGTGTATCTAATCTTGAATGTCTTCACAAAGATCTGCATGCCAAGACGGGATGTCTCCTAATCCTTGCCCCATGGGGGCAGGGGACTCAAGGGTGATTCGCCCATAGGTGTGGGCGAGCTGCCACGGCAAGGGTCTTGCCAGGTTTGTTAAACCGCCCCGGCAAGGATCTTGCCGGGAGTCTGCTTGTCCCTTTGCTCTTTGTGGTCTTGGTCTTGGCGCTGCTCTGCTCCTTTCGAGCTTCGCCTTACCTTGGCTCACCTCCCTTGCCTTGATCAAGGCGGTGGTGCCCGCGCTCAGACTGCCTGCACAGCTATAGGGGTACAAAAGTGTACCTCTTTTTGTACACCGACAGAGCCCCGGCCCGGCCACACGAAGCGCATCGCTGCTGGGCTAGGCCCAAAACGGTGCGCTGGCAGGCGGGTGGTTCTTACCATGTAGTCTCTTTCACAAGACAAGCGCTTCCCATGCCTCCCACGCGTGGCTCGGGCGTGGGAGGCGGCGTGGCGTGACGGGCGGCATGCGTGGGGCTGAGCTCATGCGCATGCGCCACGCCGCGTAAGGGGGCGGTTCGCGCTTTCCCATAAACGGAGGGAGGCGGAGGCGCCACCCATTTATCGAACGGGCCGAGGCGTGGTCTTCAAGGGCGCCCACTCCCATGGTCACGGGTGGGAGAGGTCGCCACCTGTCGCTTTGGTCCCGCATGCCTGCCACGTGGTTCTCGCGCGCTTGGGTGGCGAATGGTGGAGGCGGAAACCGGTCGTCATGGCTGGGGCAGCGGGTTGGTCCTGGCCCTCGCGCCTTCCGCCTTGATTGGCTGAGCGGGCAGCCGAGCCCCACCCCATTCCTTTATAAAGAGCGGAGGGGGGGATGGCGCCCCGCATTCTTCCATCTCCTCCTTCCTTCACTTCGCTCCCCTCCATCCGCCATGGAGAGAGGGAATCCTGGTCCTACAACGGTGGCGTGAGGGTCGCCGCCGACAATGCGCCCTTCCTTCCTCCCGACTCATGTGGCAGAGCCACCATGAGGGGAAGGGGAGGGGCAAGGTCAGGCGAGGCCGAGGCGCCGGGAAGAGGAGGACGGGCGGTGCGCTGTCTCGCCTCCGCCAGAGTTCCTCCCATGGAGGGCCATGTTGGGGATGACCTTGAAGTTCTTCATCAGGCGCGCCGCCATTGCCGCCTTTCTCGCCTCCGACTCCATTCAAGGGAGATGGAGCTGGATCCGCCGGAGTCATTGCGGCTGCACATGAGGGGCTGTTGATCAGCGCACGTGAGTTCGCCGACTTCCCAGCCCCTCACGTGATGTATCTTCATCGGGATTGAAGACGTCATTATATCCACCGCTGATTTGAGGGGCTCACTTCCATTTCGCCGATGGAGGGCGGCCTCCTCCGCTCAAGGTCTTCGGCTTCGGGACCCGGCAAGGTGCTGCGGAGAGCTCTTCGATATGTAAGACTCCTCCTCGGGCGGGAGTGGCGAGAGGACAGCGGCAGCGACGACGAGGGTAGCAAAGGCAGGATGACGGGTCCGATTAGGTGTCGGGCGCCGCCTGCAGCGGGCACCGGGCACCCCATCATCCGTGTCGCCGCTTCCTGAATTTCTTGGGGTCGCCTCCTGGGCGGCCGGGCGTTGGAGGTTATGAAGAGGAAGAGGGCGGGCGGCAAGCCCGCCAAATCGTGAGTACGCGGCACCGACGCTTTGACGCTGGCTGACGCCGTCCGCCGCCTCGAGCTCTCGCTTCCGCGCCGCCATCACCATCCAGCCTTCTTGGACGGCCACCGAGATGTTCTCTTGGTGTCTCCCGCCACTCAGAGCTCGCTTAGGCGCCTTCTGCTCTTTTTTCGCCTCCTTGACCTGCCTCCCGAGGAGAGGGACAAGAAAGGGGTTATGGGCACCTTTATCTCTTTTAGCTTGTAAGTTTTGGCCTTGGCTGAATTTAAAACTTGTAATCCCATCATTCATGTTTTTCATTCCCATGGCTGTACCCGAGTGGAATGTTTTAGTGAAAACGGATGATTGCCGGGTCATTTATTTGCAGGTAGAACCCACGACAAGGAGTAAACCTTGATATCCCTAAGATAAACATTTCTCGCCGCAACAGGCCATGCCGCCTTCCCACTTCGCCGACCTTTCTCACGCTTTTGGTGGAGGCAGGATGAGGTGGGTTCAAGCTCCTCATTTCATCCTTTTGCTGCCGCTGACCATTACCAAACCTGGCCCCGTGAACGAGCCCTAGGGCCTAGAGTTTTAGGGGAGCATGGTAGCTTTGGGAAAAACGAGGTTTCACATACCTCACCCATAAGGGAATGCATGACAAGGGATGAAGAACTTATCTGAGTTGTAGCCCCGACAACTCTGGGTTTGCCGGGTGAATTTTTAGACTTGCAGCCCCGGCAACACGGGCTTGCCGGGTCTAGATGTCATCATTCCTCTTTTCTTTTTCGTCCTCAAGTGATCCGCAAGGATATCTATGAGTCATGCGAACCAAAGAAGACAAAAGAACGGCAAAGAGACGCACACTGACCTCTAAGCTAGGGGTTAGTCGCCGCTAAGCACTATCAACCCTAACCAAGGACGAGATTCGACCTAGCATGCATGCTATAACTTAGGCACCAGCTTCATTTATTTATGCTCGTGGTCTGCCTGGCTTTGTATTAAAGGGTTACAAGCATCATCGGCAATGCTTGTACAAAAGGTGGCTTGTCGGGGCCCGCAAGCCGCTACCATGGTAAAACTCATAAGATGCTCAATGTTCCAGGAGTTACTCACCGAACGGCATCTTCGGTTCTGCAGGATCTGCGCCGGCCCGGTGACTCAGACACCCGATAAGGGCCTTCCACTTTGGCGCAACTTGTTGGAATTCTTGGCCGATTGAACGCTACCAAGGACAAGGTCGCCTTCCTCAAGGCTTCGGCATGAACCTTGCGATTATGGTAGCGCGCAAGGTTTGTCGGAAGCGGTTGCTCGCGAGTCGCTCAAGACGATCTTTCCTCAAGGAGCATCGCGTCATCTTGCCGCAGCTTGCTCTTGCTCAAGCTCGCTATAAGCGAAGCACTCGAGGTGACCCGATATGAGTTCGGGGGAGAACTGCTTCGCACCGTGATACTAGGGCAAAGGTGTCCGCCGGTGGCTCGATATGGCGCCGCTCCGACGACCAAAGAACCGCCGCAACTCATCAATCAAGCGCCTTCCACTCTTGTGCAGCCTCGTCAAAGGTCGTGGTCCTTAAGCCTCGCAGAAGATTTCAGCATTTGCCCTCTCAGCTTGACCATTGCTTCATGGTGAGCAACGGAAGCGAAATGACTTTGCTGCCGAGGCCTTGGGTATATTGCATGAAGGTGCGGTTTGAACTGTGTGTCGTTGTCGTGATAACCCTATTGGGTATGCCAAACGACACACTAGTCCCTTGAAGAACTTGACGGCCGACCGAAGTTGTGGCTCACCTCATCGCTTCTCCACCTTCCGCCACTTTGTGAACTTGTCGATTGCAACGCATAAGATTTCAAAGCCCCGACAGCTGGGGAAAGGGCCCAAGATGTTGAGTCCCTGCATCGAGAAGGGCCAGGAGAGAGGAATGGTTTGAAGGGCTTGAGCTGGCTGATGAAGCTTCTTTGAATGGAACCGACACGCTTCACACTGGTGACTAGTGTCGTCAGATCCTCGAGGGCGGTGGGCCGAAGAAGCCTTTGCCGAAATGCCTTGTCGGAAGGGCCCTTGACCCAATGTGGGATCCACATATGCCTCCGTATCTCCGCCAACAGCTTCAAATTCTTCCTCTCGAGGGATACACTTCAATTTAACACCGCTCAGCCTCTTTTCTCACAGTGATGTCATCGATTTAACCGGTACATGGTAGAGCGACGGGCTACTTTTTTCCGCTTCTTCCCGCTCCTCGTGAAGTTCCCTGCTTTGGAGGAATCGACGGTATGTTGTGCCCACGCTGAGCCTCGGGCTCGACGGCGAGGACTAAAGGCATTTCTCCACTATAGGAGCGGTTGTCTCGACGGCAAGAGCTTGACGCCCGCCGAGCTGGGCCGTCCCTGGGCGGGTTTAAGATCCCCGCAACATCCTTGCCGGCGGCTCCGGGAGCTCGCTGGAAAGTACTTGCCGGCCCCGATTTCTCCTCTTATTCTCGCTCGCTGATGGATCAACGGATGGGTGAGTTAGATGAAGCACAAAGGTACCGGTTCCACAGATAGCTTGAGGGCAACGCTGCTTTGACAGTAATCGGTGATATCGTTTCCGCCGGGAACGGTTCAGCCAGATACCGTCAAAACGCTTTTCCAGCTTTTCTCACTTCATCGACGAGGCCTTCATCAACGGGCTCGTAATCCTTGTTGACTTGCTTGACGACAAGCTGCGAGTCTCCCCGACGATGAGTTTCTTGATTCCGAGGTCCGCCACGATCCTAAGACCGACAAGCAGCCCTTCAGATTTCACAGATTGTTTGTTGACACCTCCGAAGTGCATCCGGTCACGACTTGAGGTGCTCTCCGTGGGCGCGATAAGCAAGACGCCAGCCCCGGTGCCTTGTAAGGAGAAAGCTCCATCAAAGTACATGATCCAATCACAACTTGCCTCCTTGCCGGGAGAGCAGTCTCTGGGCTTCTTCACAGCGCCAGGTCCATTCTGCAATGAACTCCACTAGGACTCGGCTCAATCGTCAAGTACTTTCAAACTTGAGGCCAAAGCTGGACAGCCCAAAGGCTCCATTCCACAATTCTTCCCACAGATCCGGATTGTGCAATATCCATTGCAGAGGGAGGCGAGTGAAGACAGTGATCTCGCAGCTCGAAGTAGTGACGCAGCTTCCTCGAGGCCATAAGAAGGTCAAGAGAAGCCGCACGCCGAGTACTTTGATCTAGCCCCGCAGAGGGAACTAACAAAGTAAACCGGTGCTGCATCATTTTCTTCTTCGCGGCACTTCAACCGGCTGTGTCGCTCTCGCATTGGTGGTGTCGGCTCGCCGCTGCCATCACTCATCGCAAACTCTCTCTACGCCACTAGCGCGGCGCCGACCACCGGTCCGCTGTCGCCAGTATAGCAGCAACGGCCTCGTGGCCTAGGCGCAACTAGTATTGGCGCGAGGAGAGGTACTTCTTCAAACCTTGCAATGTTGCTTCGCTTCAAGCGCCCACTCCATCGGGCCTGCCTTTTAGGATCTTGAAAAGGGAAGGGCGCGCCGCGATTTGAAATGAACTCTGCCCATGGCGGCGACGCAACCAGCAAACCGACGACATCCTTGATTCGCTTTGGTGCTTCAATCTGCTCTATAGCTTTGATTTTGTCCGGATTGGCCTCTATCCCACGCCAGACACCAAGAACCCGAGAAGCTTGCCGGACGGGACGCCAAAGACGACTTCTCGTGGTTCATCTTGAGATTGATCTTGCGCAGGTTTGCAAATGTTTCTGCAAATCTGGTATGAGGGTTGCCCTGTCTTGGTTTTGACCACTATGTCATCCATATAAGCTTCCATATTTCTATGGAGCTGGGGTTCAAAACCAACTCGACCGCCTTGCAAACGCCGAACCAGCACTCTTCAACCCGGAAGGCATCCGCATGAAACAATACGCATCGCATGGGGTGATGAATGTTGTTTTCTTCGCCTTCTTGTCATGAAGATCTGGTGGTAGCCGAGTAGGCGCCGAGGAATGACAACAGATCACACCCAGCCGTGGAGTCAACACTGGTCGATGCGCGCCAACGGAAGGGGTCTTTAGGTCAAGCCTTTATTGATATCTCGTAATCAATACACAGTCTCCACTTCCCATTTGCCATGCGACTACGACCGGATTGGCCAACCACATTGATGGAGCACCTCTTACCAAACCCGCTGCTTCCAGCTCCGGATCTCTTCAGATGAACTCTTGTCGCTCCAAAGCTTGCTTTTCGACCTTCCGCTGACGGGCCGCGATGAGGGCAGACAAGAAGGTGGTGCTCGATCACCTCCCCGGGAACACCGGGATGTCGGAAGCTTGCCATGCAAACACATCGACATTCGCCTACGTGAAGGTGACGAGCGCCTTCCTATTTGTCGTCAAGGGTGGAGCTTATGGTAAAGCTCCTCCCGTGTCGCCCCTCATTGATGTAAACCTTCTTGGTTCCCCGCGGTATGGCCCTGGCTTGTTTCCACCGGTGGAGCCTCTCTCGCACGCCCTCGACGGCAGCGCTTACACCAAGAGGTGCGCTTGCCGGAGGGGTGTCCGAGGTCTCACCGGTCTTCTTCTTCTTCTTCCTCCGGGTCCCAGCCGCAGGAGCAAGTGCCCTAGTGGTGGAAGCTGCTGCATCGCTATTAGTATAGTTGGTCAACGCAAATCAGCGATCTTTCTTATCGGAGGGGATGGTGATGATCGCCACAGTCCCGCATCTTCGTGGTGTTGTAGGCGAGTGTGACGCCGCCATGAACTTGGCCAGCGCCGGGCAGCCAAGGATCCCAAGATAGGGCAAGGGATCTTGGCAACATCAAACACGCATCCTCTCCGTCCCCGTAGTTCGTGTCGCCTAAAAGTCATGGGCAGCGTGACCTTTCCCTTAGGTTGGCTTCTTCCCGGTTGACCCTCAAACGCGGCCTGCCTCTTCGAGGTCCCCATCAGAATTGCAGCCGATCACGGCAAAGCAGATCAAGTTCAGACCGCCCCGCAATCGACTAGCATCTTCGCCACCTTGAGGTTGCGATTGTTGGTGAGACCAACATTATGCAAGCACCGACCGCAGAGTGCGATCGTGGTGATCCTCGCAAAAATGATAGGTGTGCCGACCACTTTAGTGACCTTTTGGCATCAAACGACGGCTCGCTGCTGTAATCTCTCGCGCCCAATCGCTTAAGCCGCCGTGAGAAGTATGCAGCAACGCCGCCGCCGACGCATTACGGCCTATGTAGTCAAACTCTTGGTCGCCGGATTCATCGCCCTCTTCGTGATCGCCATATTCGTTTCGTCACGCCCGGCGGGCCTCTCCTCGTTGTTTATCCTGCCGCGACGGTCCGGCTGGCTGCCACGCTTGCCGGACCTCAAGACTGCTCTGCCCTTCTCCTTGTCCCGCTTCATACTCAGCCCTCGCTTCAGCCGAGGAGCTCAACTCTGCGGGCAGTCTTGGAGAGCATGGCCTTTGGTGCGATGGATCTTGCAAGATCGCTTGTCGAAGTTCCTCGCTTCGGCAGCCGCTAAGGCCCGACAGCGATACATCCGCAACTTCCTTGCCGGGTCATCTGCCTTGGTTTTCTTGGTGGAGCCGGCGCTATCAGATCCCTTGACGGCAAGCACGGCTTTTCCTTTGCGCTCTCCTGCGGCGCCGCCTTTCTTCGCCGGGCGGCAATATCCTCATCTCGAGGAGTCGGTTTTACGCCGCATCTTCGCCGGGTACTTCCTTCCTCTTCACTCGGGCACATCTCACAAAGAAGAACATAGAGTTCGCTACATCTTTCACCTTGTTCATTGCCGCTCTTCATGCATCTTTGAGGTTACGCACGCTCGATGGAACGCGCCGATGATGGCGCAGGGTGAACATCAGGGATATTGTATTGTACCCGCTGAACCTTCAGATATACTTGCGGAGACTCTCGCCCCTTCCGGGAATGACGCAGGTCGCTTGCTTGGCCATGGGCTTGTGGCCTCTTGTAAAGGCGCCCACTAACTCATGGCACAACCGACCAGAGGAAATAGAGTCTACCGCAAGTGCATCAACCATGACATGGCGCGGTTTAAGAGCCAATGGAGTAATTGCAGCACCTTATCGTCGCTGGCTCCGCAGCTTGCATCGCGATGGTGTAGATGCCGAGGAACCGGGCGGTGGGTCTTGCCATTGTACTTTTCACCCACGCCGGGTTTGAAGGTGCGTGAGGGGCCACCGAACTGCCGCAGCTCATGGGTAAAGCCGGATAGCCTACCTCGTAAGGTAGGCCTCCGTGGCTCCCTCGGTGCCGAGTGGCTCACAGCAGGCCCTCGCCGCTTATCTGATTGGTGGCGCGCTCGCCGCGCCGATAGTGGTTCGAGCATCTTCATGTTCTCGCCTCAAGAACTTGGCGCTGGTCACAAGGGCCCGCGGGTCGGACGATGTTATGGAGATTTTGTAGCCCATAACATCGCTGATGGGTCAAGGCGCCCGCGTACCGGGCGAGGAGGAGGCGAGTGCACCGTGGTCGCGCGCCGCCGACCTTCCCGCCATCAGCGCTGGACTCGCCGGAGCGCCGACCGGGCTCCACCGACTCGGTTCGCCTTTGTTGGCCACCGCAACAAGGCTTCGGATAGTGGCTCCACATTCATCGAAGTTTCCGTAGTGGGAGGAAAATCGAGGAGCAATCGCGCCGCGCCAGGGCTTCGCTGGCGCTGGTGGCAGCGAACCTACACGGATCGCGACGCTCGACTTCCGACCATGTCGGCGAGTCTATCACGACCCCGCGGTCGCATGCCATCTTCACCAGCGGCTCGGCGAGCGGGCAGGTCTTCTAAATCCCGGAGAGGCGCCGGGCTCTTTCTCGCGGTGACGCCTGGGTCCTCGCAGATTACGCTGCTTGTCGCGCCGCTGAGAGGAGCGCCGCCGGGCGCCGGGCGTGGGAGTCTTGAAGCCCTCATGTCGCCTTTCGGGGGGTGGCAGCGATCTTGAAGGCCTCGCGCCACCCGCTGGAGGGCCCGCCTCAGAAGCGACCGACCAGACGGTCAAGCTCGTGTTGTCGTGTATATCCTCGATCAAGATGTCGGCACACACAAGACATCAATGTATATATCAAAGTGCAATCACATGTATAAATAACGAAACTGATATATACCTCATAAGTCACAGCGAAACATATAGTCGGGTGTGGAGTCCCATCAACGCCATCGGCAAAGTTGAGTGTAGACCGTAACCTCAGATCGTAACTCTTACTCGTCGAGGAAATATCTGCAACATGATACGCTGCAGCTGGTAGGTCAAGACATTGAATGTACCGCAAGATCACAACATGAGAAAACAGATAATAAAACTATACTATATGCAATATGGCTTTGTGGCTCGCGGTCTGAAGTTTTGTTTTGCGTAAAAGCTGGTTTTATTTTCCCTACATCAAAGGAATAATTGGGTCTGTACTATGGAGTTTTCTATCATGACATGGTTCCGCCAACCGATGTCTCATAGCCCAAAATCATCATAAGTTGCCCACAATTAAGATATCAACTCCGTGTTGAGAGTTCCAGATAGATCCAGTCCAGATGCTCAAATTGTTCAGAATCGGGACACGGCTAATCGATTAGGTTTAAACCTCCGCAGAGGTTTGTACACTTTACCCACAAGATCCGATCCTCTCTTTACGCTCGCACTTCGTGGTGTTTGAGAACAAGATGACCAAACATGGTCTTCCAAGAGTTCCTCCGACCACCGTCCGTGCTCATCCAATCCTATCGTAGTTCTACATCCGCTAGCACCGCCCCACCAGAGTCACAACTAAGGTCAACCAAGCCAGAGCCCATAGTGACTTGCGGTTGCACGTAAGCTCCGGCATGAAGTATCCTTTCTCTCTTTGAGTCTGGGTGAAGCTCCGCAAGATGTCATGGCGCTTCCATGCATCCCCGCCAACCACCGGTTTCTCCAGGTGCCCACAACCGCCCTTCACCCAAGAGGTGTATTGAATTCTTGTCTCGAGTCTTGAAGTCTTGAGGCCTTGAAGATGCAGTCCTTGCAGATTCCATCATGGAGTTGTCGCCATTGACGAGATCCTCCATTCTCACACCACTCCCGAGCACTCAACCCCGCCTACTATAGTGTAGCATTAAAATAAATAACGCCCCGGCTTGGTAACAGGTGATGGGTTCCTACCTCATGCATACTACTCAACTACAAGGATTCAATATCACTACTCGAGGGATTGTTGCTAAGATGACACTGGATGCAATAAAACACATAGGTATGAAAACATGGTCAAAGTGAACTTGCCTTGCCGACGATCTTCAAAACTAGGGACTCGTGGTAGCGAAGCCAGACCGGAAATTCTACCGAGGCAAACAATAACCATAATAAGAACATAGCATATGATCACTTAGCATAGTAACATGCTAACATAACACACCAAACAAACGAATCAAAACCCAAAGAAAACTCAAGAAAAACCCAATCAAAGCTTTCCTACATCAAGCAACAACTAAGAATAGTTTAACTTATCAAAAATTTCTTAACAAAACCTAAGCATGGGTTTATGCTAACTTAACAGAAAAGAATGCATCATGCAACTAGGAGCAAAAAGAATCACTTTAAAATCTATTATAAACTCCTATTAGGCCTAAAGCAAATTATAATAAGAAAATAAAATAAAAGTTTTATTTATTATAAATAAAAGTTCATGCTCTAAAGTGACAGAAAATAACCTAGAATAATCTATCACATATGAAAAATAAATTTATTTGCTAACTAAAACAATAGGAAAACAGTAGCTAGCTAATTAATTAAGAATAACATGATTCTGATTAAAACTATTTTTTATTAATCCTAAAATGCCTAAATAAATTCCTACGGTTAGGCAATGTCAAAACAAAGTTGTGACAAAAGAATCACCTAAAAATAATTTTCCTAGCTCATTTTATAGCAGATTTACTATTCTGTCTAAATCTAAAATAAAGCAATTTTAAATAATTTTACATAGCTAATTATATTTTATACAGAAACTATAAGAAATTTGCAAACCAACAAAAAAGAATCACTTAAAAATGTTAAGTAGATTAAAAGATATGAATTTTTCAAATTGAAACTATTCTGTTAAAACAGAAAACGAAAATAAATAAAACGGGCTAATGGGCCTAACTAACGCTCGCGTTAAATAACTAAACCACGCCTAGGGTTTAAAACGAATCGGCCGTTTAATAAAAACCTAACTAAACCAAATAAACCGGACCGGTTTAATAGACTAACTCACCCTTCGGGTTCTAATCCTAACCGCTGAACTAGATCGATGGCGAGGGGAACTCCGCGACGCATCGGACGGCGACGGCGACGGGCGTGCTCGGGCGGCGTAGTGCTCCGCTGCTCCGTGGTCGGGGCGACGGCGGGAGTTCGCGGTGCGGACGGGCGAGGGGTCGGTTTGGTGGGGTTGGTGGAGCTCGGGATGACCGGGCGCGGGCGACGAGGTTAATGGCGGCGTAGTTGTTTCGGGTACCCATGAAAGGCAAGGAGAGAGGGAGAGGTCCGGCGAGGGGGCGAGGGGGGAACGGGTGAGGGGGTTTATAGAGGGGGGCCACGGCTTGGGCGGGGGGCAAGCCGGGCGAGGATCACGGCGAATCCCGGATCCGCGGATCCGGCGAGCGGCGGCGCGGAGGGGGGGTGGGCGAGGGAAGGTGACGGGTGGGGCCTGTTGTCGGAGAGGGGAAGGGGTTGGGTCGGTCGACCGTCCGGGCGGGGTTTCAGCGAGGGGTTCGGCCGGTGGCTCGCTGGGCTGGGCGCGGCGCGGCGCTGGCTCAGGGCGGCACGGGCCGGGCCGCCTGGGTGTTGGTCAATGTTGCTGGTCTGCCAGCCTGTGGGTTTTTTTTTTTTTTCTATTTTTATTTTTTTGTTTTGAAAATAAAACAGAGAAAATATATATGATATATAAATATTTTATATAGGACATATATATATCAAAATGACCAGGGGAATATTCCCTATCATTTGAACATTTTTCCAGGGGCAGAATCCAAACTTTATAAAAATTCATTTTTTTCAAAATTCAAATAAAACTCAAATTTGAATTCAAACTTTTTGGAAATGTTTTTTTTTCCTCTGATATTTTTGGAGCGTCATGTTTACTCCTCTCATACTTTCTCAAGTATTTATCAGGCATAGTTTTTTGAAATGATTTCCACTTGCCAAAATTTGAATTCAAATGCCAACAACTCCAAAACTTCTGAAACTTCAAATGCCACTCAAATTCAAACAACATGCATAGATGCTTAGCTATAATTGTAAAACATTCCAAATAGGGAATTTGGGATGTTACAAATCTACCATTATTTAAAATGAATCTCGCCCTCTAGATTCAAGAGGCTAGCAAGAAAGGGTTAGGGTTGGGGTCTCCCAAAGAACTGCTTATCGAATGATCTAGTGTGCTACCACACTTAAAAGCAGGGTTATGGTTCCAACAGAATTCAGGTACTCCATCCCTAGGGTGAACACTATCGGTCTTCTCACAACTTCAAGTAACTCCTACACCGGGCTCTTCCGTAGGGTCAAAACTTTTCCTCAAATACGTGTCCTTTCATCCCGGTGAGGTTCTTCCGAGATCGTGGTCTCCTTAGTCGATGATCTGCCGCCAATAAACAACTATCGAGATTTCATGGTGGTCGCACCATTACAGGTTTCTCCTGCAGTAATAATGGGTTGGTTGGTCTCACCGCATTTACCCACGCTTGGCAACGGTTGCCGTACATGGATCAATCGTCCTACCATTCTAAGGTTTTTGGCTTGTCGACGACGCCTTCTAAAGTTTTCGAGTCTCTCTGATTTTCCATCCACATATGATAGTTCATGATAGAAGTCTCCGTATGGGGCCAATCCATCCTGCATTTGAATCATTACCACATACGTAAATAGTGAATCACGATTCTAACACTTGGGCATACTCACAAGCACCGCAGAATTTCACTTGTCGCATTTAACCGAGTTCGATAAATCCATGGTTTCGTAAGCTGAACAAGACATCTATCGCTCTTCACAATCTCGGTTTCAGATCCTCCTAAAAAATGTCGGATGTTTAAACTCGTGTTTTCTTCCAAATATGTTCCTACAGAAGAGTGTGCTTGCTTCTTATTAACTCCCTGGCCTGTGGGTTATGGCCCACTTCAACTCTTGTACAAGTTTAATTCATCCTTCCTAGGATTCCATATTCCAACATTACATCTCCTCAGAATCCAATAGTACTTCTTCCTTCATACCCTTGTGGTGACGATCATACAAAACTCCAACTTATTTTGTCCAGCTTCCTTCTATGGACCGTCATGAATAACACATTTCTTTCTTCATTGATATCCGTGGCTTTTACGGAGTACTACGACACCAAAGAAAAATGCACTAGTTTATCCATAAATCTCATTATTTTCATATCAATCTTTTATTACATCCTTAACCATTTTTCGTGAATCCAAATTCCAAAAGTTTATTACAAATGCCGCCACCCACATGGTTCGGTATGGTCGACATTACTTCCAACTTTATTTATTTGTCTTCCTCGAGGATTCTTTAGTCCGCTGAATTGTGCGACATGCGCTTTGAAGTCTTCAATCTTCGTTTCATCGTAGGCCTTGAGCTTCACCTCCATCATCTCTCGCATGCACTTCGCTTAGGTATTCCCGAGTATAACGGAGTCTTGCTTCAAGTATTCGATCTGGCGATGGCTTCCATGGCTGCTTCACTAACAGCATCAAGAAAGTTGCTTGTGGCACACGTGAAATGAAAAGGTACTGCCCCATCATCTTTGGGCAAACTCTTTCAAATGGTGGAGGTGTACTCCACATACCAAAGTTCCACCCCTTTGCATGAAAGGGTAGCCTTTGTAGACTGCATCTCCTTCAAGGTGAATATGCTTCATCATGTCCTTCAGATCGCTTCGGTAATCATGATCACTTGTCGTGGTCATGATTGTTTCCGACCTTTAAGGAAAGACTCAGAAGGGTCGCTATTTGCGTTGTAAACAAAAATGGTGCTCGTAATAAGGTACATCTCCGGGGCACACATTCATATCATCCAAACAAAACTTCAAACTCAATTTCCAATTTCCGCTTATGCATCACAACTCACTTTCTTCCATGTTCATCCGAATATTAATTTCAAGATAAAATATAACAACTCCTTAAAGCCTTTCAAAGATGTGACATTACAACTTTAGTGAGTCATGAACTATTACAATCTTTGAGTAATCTATTACATAACTTAATGTATTAGACTCATGAAAATGAAATTTCTTTCTACTACTCTTATTATCCATATCAAAATTCCAACTACTCAACTCCAGCTTCCGCTTTGTTGGGACATTTAGTAGCATAATGTCCTGCTTCTTGCAGCTAAAAACAAAAGACTTCCGACATGTCTCGGGCTTTTTGTGATTATGTAGGCTCCTTGGATTCTTGGCTTTTTCTCGACATTTACTAGCGTGAATGACCTAAATCCTTGCACCTGTAATAAGTGATATGACTCAAGTCCTTCTCTCGCTAAAATTGTGTTGTTCGGGTTGCCTTCTTTTTCTTCCCGGATTTCTCTCGAATGATCGAGCTTCTATTTCGAGGGTCAAACTTCACTTCATTGCCGGAAATATCCCAGATACTCTTTTCTTCCCTTGGGGCAATATCGCTAAAAATGTCCTTCTTCTCCACATGAATAGCAGGCATTGAAGTAAAATCTGTTGAGGCCTTCTCCATCAGGGTCTTCAACCCATTCCTTCATCACAGATTCTTTCATAACTTCCCGGAGGGCTGCTTTCATTCCTTCTTCCTGCTCCTGAATAGTTTGTTGCACCATGGGGTAAATGTGACACTGAGTCGGGTAGTGGGTGGTTCCTTCACACAAGAAACAAGTCACCTGACTAGTTGGGCATTCCTCAGCTGGGTGTTTTTCCTCACAATGAGGGCATCCATCCTTGTGTTCCTCCTGGGTGTGTCCTATTTCTCCGCAAATCTTGCAGGCACAAGGTTTATTTCTTTGTGTATCATGGTGCTTCCGGATAAGACGAGATCTTGTCAGAGTCTTCTTGAATTCCTCCCAAGTTCTTGCTCCATTAAATCCTTGTATGGCTTGATGCATTTTCCACCAGGTTGCAACACTTTCTCAAAGTAATCAAGAGCGATTGAACCTCATACTTCCTTGGAATCAAATTGTTCCCAAGTGATTCTCCATGTTCTGAATCCATAGCTCGCCTCCGCCGAGTCTTCGTCCAGAGAATATCACCCAACTTCATTCATCATCTATGGGGCCAAATGTTTTGGATGAGATATGAGAGAGGTGGGAGGATATACACACAATACAAAAAATAGTTTTGAATAAACAAGTTTTATTTTGGGGTTGTCGGAAACATCAAACAAATGACAGCTCACAAATCATCGCATCTAACGTAGGTGTATAACAGGGGTTTGGTCTTCTAAAGGTCAATAATTCTTCAGATCCTTCAAATTCTTCAAGTCTTCAGAGTCTTCAATTGTTGCAGCTGCAATTATTCCAACGCATGGTGAAATCCTCTTTACTCTGAAATGGCCATCAGTTGTCCGATATCTTTACTTCTTGGAGCGCCTTCAGTTGGTCTTCCGTCTGGTCAAAGGGAAGGGTGTATATTCTAACTATTTGAGGTGAGAGGGTCTATTTGATAAATTCAGAAAAGATGAGAAGTAAGAGTCTTTTGTAAATAAAGTTTTGAGATATCCTGTCCTAGGGGCTTTTCCGGTTTCTAGGTCACGCCCCATACCAACATGTGCTCGATACCATTTCAGAGCGACCCGACCTCGTGACGGTCAAGCTCGTGTTGTTGTGCTATCCTCGATCAAGATGTCGCACACACAAGACATCAATGTATATATCAAAGTGCAATCACATGTATAAATAACGAAACTAATATATACCTCATAAGTCACAAATGAAACATATAGTCGGGTGTGGAGTCCCATCAACGCCATCGCAAAGTTGAGTGTAGACCGAACTCTGATCGTAACTCTTACTGTCGAGGAAATATCTGCAACATGATACGCTGCAGCTATGTAGGTCAAGACATTGAATGTACCGCAAGATCACAACATGAGAAAACAGATAATAAAACTATACTATATGCAATATGGCTTTGTGGCTCGTGGTCTGAGTTTTGTTTTGCGTAAAAGCTGGTTTTATTTTCCTACATCAAAGGAATAATTGGGTCTATACTATGGAGTTTGCTATCATGACATGGTTCCGCCAACCGATGTCTCATAGCCCAAAATCATCATAAGTTGCCCACAATTGTTATCGATCCCGTGTTGAGAGTTCCGAGATAGATCCAGTCCAGATGCTCAAATTGTCCGTGAATCGGGACACGGCTAATCGATTAGGTTTAAACCTCTCAGAGGTTTGTACACTTTACCCGCAAGATCCGATCCTCTCTTTACGCTCTCGCACTTCGTGGTGTTTGAGAACAAGATGACCAAACATGGTCTTCCAAGAGTTCCTCCGACCACCGCTCGGTGCTCATCCAATCCTACCGTAGTTCTACATCTGCTAGCACCGCCCCAGCCAGAGTCACAACTAAGGTCAACCAAGCCAGAGCCCATAGTGACTTGCGGTTGCACAGTAAGCTTCCGGCATGAAGTATCCTTCCGCCTCTTTGAGTCTGGGTGAAGCTTCCGCAAGATGTCATGGCGCTTCTCCATGCATCCCGCCAACCACCGGTTTCTCCAGGTGCCCACAACCGCCCTTCACCCAAAGAGTGTATTGAATTTTGTCTCGAGTCTTGAAGTCTTGAGGCCTTGAAGATGCAGTCCTTGATGATTCCATCATGGAGTTGTCTTCATTGACGAGATCCTCCATTCTCACACCACTCCCCGAGCACTCAACCCCGCCTACTATAGCGTAGCATTAAAATAAATAACGCCCCGGCTTGGTAACAGGTGATGGGTTCCTACCTCATGCATACTACTCAACTACAAGGATTCAATATCACTACTGGAGGGATTGTTGCTAAGATGACACTAGATGCAATAAAACACATAGGTATGAAAACATGGTCAAAGTGAACTTGCCTTGTCGACGATCTTCGAAAACTAGGGACTCGTGGTAGCGAAGCTTCAGACCGAAATTCTACCGAGGCAAACAATAACCATAATAAGCACATAGCATATGATCACTTAGCATAGTAACATGCTAACATAACACACCAAACAAACGAATCAAAACCCAAAGAAAAACTCAAGAAAACCCAATCAAAGCTTTCCTACATCAAGCAACAACTAAGAATAGTTTAACTTATCAAAAATTTCTTAACAAAACCTAAGCATGGGTTTATGCTAACTTAATGTAAAAGAATGCATCATGCAACTAGGAGCAAAAAGAATCACTTTAAAATCTATTATAAAACTCCTATTAGGCCTAAAGCAAATTATAATAAGAAAATAAAATAAAAGTTTTATTTATTATAAATAAAAGTTCATGCTCTAAAATGACAGAAAATAACCTAGAATAATCTATCACATATGAAAAATAAATTTATTTGCTAACTAAAACAATAGGAAAACAGTAGCTAGCTAATTAATTAAGAATAACATGATTCTGATTAAAACTATTTTTTATTAATCCTAAAATGCCCAAATAAATTCCTACGGTTAGGCAATGTCAAAACAAAGTTGTGACAAAAAGAATCACCTAAAAATAATTTTCCTAACTCATTTTATAGCAGATTAACTATTATGTCTAAATCTAAAATAAAGCAATTTTAAATAATTTTACATAGCTAATTATATTTTCTAGAGAAACTATAAGAAATTTGCAAACCAACAAAAAAGAATCACTTAAAAATATTAAGTAGATTAAAAGATATGAATTTTTCAAATCTGAAACTATTCTGTTAAAATAGAAAACGAAAATAAATAAAATGGGCTAATGGGCCTAACTAACGCTTCGACGTTAAATAACTAAACCACGCCCTAGGGTTTAAACGAATCGGCCGTTTAATAAAAACCTAACTAAACCAAATAAACCGGACCGGTTTAATAGAATTAACTCATTCTTCGGGTTCTAATCCTAACCGCTGAACTAGATCGACGGCGAGGGGAACTCCGCGACGCATCGACGGGACGGCGACGGCGGTTTCAAGCGGGCGAAGTGCTCCGCCTCCCCGTGGTCGGGGCGACGGCGGGAGCTCAAGGGGTGCGGACGGGCGAGGGGTCGGTTTGTGGGTTGGTGGAGCTGGATGAGCGGGCGCCGGGCGACGAGGTTAATGGCGGCGGCGGCGTCGGGTGCTCCGGCGAAAAGGCAAGGAGAGAGGGAGAGGTCCGCGAGGGGGCGAGGGGAATGGGTGACCGGGGGGAAGGGGGGGGGCACGGCTTGGGGGGGGCAAGCCGGGCGAGGATCACGGCGAATCCCGATCCGCGGGATCCGGAGAGCGGCGGCCTGAGGGTGGCGGGCGAGGGAAGGTGACGGGTGGGGCCTGTCGTGAGAGGGGAGCGGGCGGTCGGCCGACCGTCCGGGCGGGTTTCGGCGCGAGGGGTTCGGCCGGCTCACTGGGCCGGGCTTGTGGCGCGCCGGGCCGCCTCGATGGCGCCTCGGTCAGCCGCCTGGGTGTTGGTTGCCGCTATTCTGGCCGCGCCAGGGTTTTTTTTTTTTTCTATTTTTTTTATTTTTTGTTTTGAAAATAAAAACAGAGAAAATATATATGATATATAAATATTTTATATAGGACATATATATATCAAAATGATCACGGGAATATTCCCTATCATTTGTACATTTTTCCAGGGGCAGAATCCAAACTTTATAAAAATTCATTTTTTTCAAAATTCAAATAAAACTCAAATTTGAATTCAAACTTTTTGGCGATGTTTTTTTTTAATCTGATATTTTTGGAGCGTCATGTTTACTCCTCTCATACTTTCTCAAGTATTTATCAGGCATAGTTTTTTGAAATGATTTCCACTTGCCAAAATTTGAATTCAAATGCCAACAACTCCAAAACTTCTGAAACTTCAAATGCCACTCAAATTCAAACAACATGCATAGATGCTTAGCTATAATTGTAAAACATTCCAAATAGGGAATTTGGGATGTAACCGCTCCGTCTTTGGATTTGGCGGCGTGCAGCCCGTTACCTGGCACACGAACATCGCCGCCTCCCAAACTTCGGCTGCTGGGACGGTGTTGGTGTTCAATGAATGGCGCCTCGGTCCTTTCTCGACTGTCTCATTGCTTCGCCTACGCCAGACGGGATGTCCAGCTTCCGACGGGCCAACTGAAGGAAATATGCCCTAGAGGCAATAATAAAGTTATTATTTATTTCATCATATCATGATAAATGTTTATTATTCATGCTAGAATTGTATTAACCTAAACATAATACATGTGAATACTTAGACAAACATATAGTCACTAGTATGCCTCTACTAGACTAGCTCATTAATCAAAGATGGTTATGTTTCCTAACCATAGACATGTGTTGTTATTTGATTAATGGGATCACATCATTAGGAGAATGATGTGATTGACATGACCAATTCCGTTAGCCTAGCACTTGATTGTTTAGTATATTGCTATTGCTTTCTTCATGACTTATACATGTTCCGATAACTATGAGATTATGCAACTCCTGCCACCGGAGGAACACTTTGGTGCTACCAAACGCCACAACGAATCGGGTGATTATAAAGGAGTACTACAGGTGTCTCCAAAGGTACATGTTGGGTTGGCATATTTCGAGATTAGGTTTTGTCACTCCGATTGTCGGAGAGGTATTCTAGGTTTTCTCGTAATACACATCACATAAGCCTTGCAAGCATTGCAACTAATAAGTTAGTTACTAGATGGTGTATTACGAACGAGTAAAGAGAATTGCCGTAACGAGATTGAACTAGGTATTGATACCGACGATCGAATCTCTCGCAAGTAACATACCGATGACAAAGGGAACAACGATGTCGTTATGCGGTTTGACCGATAAAGATCTTCGAGAATATGTAGGAACCAATATGGGCATCCAGGTTCCGCTATTGGTTATTGACCGAGAATAGTTCTAGGTCATGTCTACATAGTTCTCGAACCCGTAGGGTCCACACGCTTAACGCTACGATGACAGTTTTATTATGAGTTTACAAGTTTTGATGTACCAAGATTGTTCGAGTCCCGGATGTGATCACGGACATGAGAGGAGTCTCAAATGGTCGAGACATAAAGATTGATATATTGGAAGCCTATATTTGATATCGGAATGGTTCCGGTGAAATCAGGATTTTACCGAACACCGGGGTTACTGAACCTCCCGGGGATATTGGGCCTTAGTGGGCCATGAGGGAAAAGAGGAGGGCTGCCAGGCAGGCCGCCTCCCACCCCCCTAGTCCGACAGGACAAGGAGAGGGGGCGGCGCGCTCTTCCTCTTTCCCTCCCCCCTTCCTTCTCCAACAAGGAAGAGGGGAGTCCTACTCCCGGGAGTAGGACTCTCCAGCGCACCCTATGAGGGCCGGCCGCACCTCCCCTCCCTCCTTTATATACGGGGCAGGGGGCACCCCATAACACACAAGTTGATCTACGGATCGCTCTTAGCCGCAGGCGGTGCCCCTCCACCATATTCCACTTCGGTCATATCGTCATGAGCTTAGGCGAAGCCCCGCGCCGTGGAGCATCATCATCGCCACCACGCCGTCGGTCGACGGAACTCATCCCCGACGCTTTGCTGGATCGGAGCCCGGGATCGCCATCGAGCTGAACGTGTGCTGAACTCGGAGGTGTCGACGCTCGGTGCTTGATCGGTCGGATCGTGAAGACGCATTTACTACATCAACCGCGCTGTCATAACGCCCGCTTTCGGTTCACGAGGGTACGTGGACAATACTTCTCCTCTCGCTATGCCATCACCATGATCTTGCGTGTGTAGGAATTTTTTGAAATTACTACGCTCCCTAACAAAGGGCATCCGATCTTGGTTTTATGCGTTGATGTCATATGCACGAGTAGAACACAAGTGAGTTGTGGGCGATATAAGTCATACCGCTTACCAACATGTCATACTTTGGTTCAGCGGTATTGTGAGATGAAGCGCCCGACCGACATTACGCTTACGCTTACGCGAGACTGGTTTCACCGCCGAGCACTCGCTGCTTAAAGGGACCGGCGGTGTCTCGCTCTCTCACTTTAGTTGAACTGAGTGGCTACGCCCGTCCTTATGCGAAGGTTAAAACAGCACCAACTTGACAAACTATCGCTGTGGTTTTGATGCGAGGTAAGAACGGTTCTTGCTCAGCCCGTAGCAGCCACGTAAAACTTGCAACAACAAAGTAGAGGACGCCTAACTTGTTTTTGCAGGCATGTTGTGATGTGATATGGTCAAGACGTGATGCTATAATTTATTGTATGAGATGATCATGTTTTGTAACCGGTTATCGGCAACTGGTTGGAGCCATATGGTTGTCGCTTATTGTATGAAATGCAAAGCTATGTAATTGCTTTACTTTATCACTAAGCTGTAGCGATAGTCGAGAAGCAATAGTTGGCGTAGACGACAACGATGCTATGATGGAGATCAAGGTGTCGCGCCGGTGATTTATGGTGATCACGACGGTGCTTCGAGATGGAGATCACAAGCACAAGATGATGATGGCCATATCATATCACTTATATTGATTGCATGTGATGTTTATCCTTTATGCATCTTATCTTGCTTTGATTGACGGTAGCATTTTAAGATGATCTCTCACTAAAATTATCAAGACGTGTTCTCCTTCGAGTATGCACCGCTGCCAAAGTTCGTCGTGCCTGCACACCACGTGATGATCGGGTGATAAGCTCTACGCCCATCTACAACGGGTGCAAGCCAGTTTTGCACACGCGAATACTCAGTTAAACTTGACGAGCCTAGCATATGCAGATATGGCTCGAACATGGAGACCGAAAGGTCGAAAGCGTGAATCATATAGTAGATATGATCAACATAGTGATGTTCACCATTGAAAACTACTCCATCTCACGGATGATCGGTTATGGTTTAGTTGATTTGATCACGAATCACTTAGATGACTAGAGAGATGTCTATCTAAGTGGGAGTTCTAAGTAATATGATTAATTGAACTTAAATTTATCATGAACTTAGTACCGATAGTATTTTGCTTGTCTATGTTTATCTGTAGATAGATGGCTCGTGCTGTTGTTCCGTTGAATTTTAATGCTGCCTTGAGAAAGCAAAGTTGAAAGATGATGGTAGCAATTACACGGACTGGGTCCGTGAATTTGAGGATTATCCTCATTGCTGCACGTAAGAATTACGCCCCGAAGCACCGCTGGGTGCCAGTGCTCGCAGCAGGAGCAACGCCGTGGTTGTGAACGCCCGCGAGCAAAGTGATGACTACTCTATAGTTCAAGCAGCCATGCTTTACGGCTTAGAACCGGTCTTCAACGACGTTTTGAACGCTCATGGAGCATATGAGATGTTCCAAGAGTTGAAGTTAATATTTCAAGCAAATGCCCGGATTGAGAGATATGAAGTCTCCAATAAGTTCTATAGCTGCAAGATGGAGGAGAATAGTTCTGCCAAGGAACATATACTCAAAATGTCCGGGTATAATAATCACTTGATTCAACTGGAGTTAATCTTCCTGATGATAGTGTCATTGATGAATTCTCCAATCACGCCACCAAGCTACAAGAGCTTCGTGATGAACTATAATATGCAAGGATGACTAAGACAATTCCCGAGCTCTTCGCAATGCTAAAAGCTGCGGAGGTAGAAATCAAGAAAGAGCATCAAGTGTTGATGGTCAACAAGACCACTAGTTTCAAGAAAAGGGCAAAGGGAAGAAGAAGGAACTTCAAAAGAACAGCAAGAAAGTTGCTGCTCAAGAGAAGAAACCCAAGTCTGGACCTAAGCCTGAAATCGAGTGTTTTACCGCAAGCAAACTGGTCACCGAAGCGGAACTGCCCCAAGTATTTGGCGGATAAGAAGGATGGCAAGGTGAACAAAGGTATATGTGATATACATGTTATTGATGTGTACCTTACTAGAGCTCGAGTAGCACCGGGTATTTGATAACGGTTCTGCTAATATTTGCAACTCAAAACAGGACTACGGAATAAGCTTAGCATCGCAAAGGACGAGGTGACGGCGCGCTGGGAACGGTTCCAAAGTCGATGTGATCGCGGTCGGCACGCTACCTCTACATCTACCTTCGGATTAGTTTTAGACCTAAATAATTGTTATTTGGTGCCGCTGAGCATGAACATTATATCCGGATCTTGTTTGATGCAGACGGTTATTCATTTAAATCAGAGAATAATGGTTGTTCTATTTATATGAGTAATATCTTTATGGTCATGCACCCTTGAAGAGTGGTCTATTTTATTAAATCTCGATAGTAGTAATACACATATTCATAATGTCGAAGCCAAAAGATGCAAAGTTAATAATGATAGTGCAACTTATTTGTGGCACCGCCGCTTAGGTCATATCGGTAAAGCGCATGAAGAAACTCCATACCGATGGACTTTTGGAATCACTTGATTATGAATCACTTGGTACTTATGTAACCGTGCCTCATAGGCAAGATGACTAAAACACCGCTTCTCCGGATCTATGGAGAGAGCAACAGATTTGTTGGAAATCATACATACATGTATGTGGTCCGATGAATGTTGAAGCTCGTGGCGGATATCGTTATTTTCACCTTCACAGATGATTTAAGCAGATATGGGTATATCTTCTTAATGAAGCATAAATCTGAAACATTTGAAAAGTTCAAAGAATTTCAGAGTGAAGTTGAAAATCATCGTAACAAGAAAATAAAATTTCTACGATCTGATCGTGGAGGAGAATATTTGAGTTACGAAGTTTGGTCTACATTTGAAAATTGCGGAATAGTTTCAAGAACTAACGCCACCGAACACCACAGCAGAATGGTGTGTCCGAACGTCAGAATCGATTTTACTAGATATGGTGCGATCTATGATGTCTCTACCGATTTACCGCTATCGCTTTTGGGGTTATGCTTTAGAGACGGCCGCATTCACGCTAAATAGGGCACCATCAAAACTGCTAAGACGACTCCTTATGAACTATGGTTTGGCAAGAAACCAAAGTTGTCGCTTCGAAAGTTTGGGGTTGCGATGCTTATGTGAAAAACTTCAACCTGATAAGCTTGAACCCAAATCGAAAAATGTGTCTTCATAGGATACCCAAAGGAAACAGTTGGGTACACCTTCTATCACAGATCCGAAGGCAAGACATTCATTGTTAAGAATGGATCCTTTCTAGAGAAGGAGTTTCTCTCAAAGAAGTGAGGAGAAAAGTAGAACTTGATGAGGTAACAGATCAGCCCCTTATTGGAAAATGGTTCATCACGGAAATCGGTTCCTCGTGACACCTACACCAATTAGTGAGGAAGTTAATGATGATGATCATGAAACTTCAGATCAAGTTTCTACCGAACTACGAGGTCAACCAGAGTAAGATCCGCACTGAGTGGTACGGTAATCCTATTCGGAAGTCATGTTACTTGACCATGGTGAACCTACAAACTATGAAGAAGCGATGGTGAGCCCAGATTCGCAAAATGGCTGGAAGCCATGAAATCTGAGATGGGATCCATGTATGAGAACAAAGTATGGATTTTGGTTGACTTGCCCGATGATCGGCAAGCCATTGAGAATAAATGGATCTTTAAGAAGAAGACCGACGCCGATGGTAATGTAATCGTTTATAAAGCTCGACTTGTTGCAAAAGGTTTTCGACAAGTTCAAGGGGTTGACTACGATGAGACTTTCTCACCAGAGCGATGCTTAAGTCTGTCTCAATCATGTTAGCAATTGCTGCATTTTATGATTATGAAATTTGGCAAATGGATGTAAAACTGCATTCTTGAATGGATTTCTAGAAGAAGAGTTGTATATGATGCAACCAGAAGGTTTTGTTGATCCAAAAGGTGCTAACAAAGTGTGCAAGCTCCAACGATCAATTTATGGTCCGTGCAAGCCTCTCGAGTTAGAATAAACGCTTTGATAGTGTGATCAAAGATATGGTTTTATATGCACTTTTGGAGAAGCCTGATTTACAAGAAAGTGAGTGGGAGCTCAGAGCATTTCTGATATTATATGTGGACATATATTATTAATTGGAAATAATATAGAATTTCTGGATAGCATAAAAGGATACTTGAATAAAAGTTTTCAATGAAAGACCTCGTGAAGTTGCTTACATATTGGGCATCAAGATCTATAGAGATAGATCAAGACGCTTAATTGACTTTCACAAAGCACATACCTTGATAAAGTTTTGAAAAGTTCAAATGGATCAGCAAAGAAAGGTTTTTTACCTGTATTAAGGTGTGAAATTGAGTCGACTCAATGCCCACCACATCGAAGATAGAGAGAAAATGAAAGATGTTCCTATGCTTCAGCCATAGGCTCTATCATGTATGCAATGCTGTGTACCAGACCGACGATGCTTAGCAATAAGCTTGGCAGGAAGGTACCAAAGTAATCCAGAGTGGATCATCGGACAGCGGTCAAGAACATCCCGAAATACCGAAAAGGACTAAGGATATGTTTCTCAGATATGGAGGTGACAAAGAGCTAGTCGAAATGGTTACGCCGATGCAAGCTTTGACACCGATCCGGACGATTCTAAATCGCAAACCGGATACGTTTTTATTAAACGGTGGAGCTGCCAGCTTGGTGCAGTTCTAAACAAAGGCCGTGGCGGATCTACATGTGAAGCGGAGTACATAGCTGCTTCGAAGCAGCAAATGAAGGAGTCTGATGAAAGAGTTCATTTCCGATCTAGGTGTCATACCTAGTGCATCGACCAATGAAGATCTTCTCGTGACAATACGTGCAATTGCCTTGGCAAAGGAATCCAGATTTCACAAGAGGACCAAGCATATCAAGAGACGCCTAATTCCATTCGACCAAGTCCAAGGGAGACATAGAGATTTGCAAGATACATACGGATCTGAATATTGCGCACCCATTGACTAAGCCTCTTCCACGAGCAAAACATGATCAGCACCAAGACTCCATGGGTGTTAGAATCATTACCGTAATCTAGATTATTGACTCTAGTGCAAGTGGAGATCAAGGAAATATGCCCTAGAGGCAATAATAAAGTTATTATTTATTTCATCATATCATGATAAATGTTTATTATTCATGCTAGAATTGTATTAACCGAAAACATAATACATGTGTGAATACATAGACAAACATATAGTCACTAGTATGCCTCTACTTGACTAGCTCATTAATCAAAGATGGTTATGTTTCCTAACCATAGACATGTGTTGTTATTTGATTAATGGGATCACATCATTAGGAGAATGATGTGATTGACATGACCCATTCCGTTAGCCTAGCACTTGATCGCTTAGTATATTGCTATTGCTTTCTTCATGACTTATACATGTTCCGATAACTATGAGATTATGCAACTCCTGCTTCGGAGGAACACTTTGGTGCTACCAAACGTCACAATGTAATCGGGTGATTATAAAGGAGTACTACATGTGTCTCCAAAGGTACATGTTGGGTTGGCATATTTCGAGATTAGGTTTTGTCACCCGATTGCCTGGAGAGGTATCTCTAGGCCTTCTCGTAATACACATCACATAAGCCTTGCAAGCATTGCAACTAATAAGTTAGTTACAAGATGATGTATTACGGAATGAGTAAAGAGAATTGCCGGTAATGAGATTGAACTAGGTATTGATACCGACGATCAATCTCTGCAAGTAACATACCGATGACAAAGGGAACAACGATGTCGTTATGCGGTTCGACCGATAAAGATCTTCAGAGAATATGTAGGAACCAATATGGGCATCCAGGTTCCGCTATTGGTTATTGACCGAGAATAGTTCTAGGTCATGTCTACATAGTTCTCGAACCCGTAGGGTCCGCACGCTTAACGCTACGATGGCAGCTTTTATTATGAGTTTACAAGTTTTGATGTACCAAGATTGTTCGAGTCCTGATGATCACGACATGACGAGGAGTCTCAAATGGTCGAGACATAAAGATTGATATATTGAAGCCTATATTTGATATCGGAATGGTTCCGGTGAAATCGATTTTACCGAACACCGGGGTTACCGAACCTCCCGGGGATATTGGGCCTTAGTGGGCCATGAGGGAAAAGAGGAGGGTCGCCAGGCAGGCCGCGCTTCTCCCCTAGTCCGAATAGGACAGGAGAGGGGGGCGCCTCCTTCCTCTTTCCCTCCCCTTTCCTTCTCCAACAAGGCAGAGGGGGAGTCCTACTCCTGGGAGTAGGACTACTCCAGCGCACCCTTATGAGGGCCGGCCGCACCTCCCCTCCCTCCTTTATATACGGGGCAGGGGGCACCCCATACACACAAGTTGATCTACGGATCGCTCTTAGCCGCAGTGCGGTGCCCCCTCCACCATATTCCACTTCGTCATATCGTCGCGAGCTTAGGCGGCCCTCGCCGCCGGAGCATCATCATCGCCACCACGCTGTCCGGTCGACGGAACTCATCCCCGACGCTTTGCTGGATCGAGCCCGGATCGCCATCGAGCTGAACGCGGTGCTGAACTCGGAGGTGCCGCACGCTCGCGTTTCTGGATCACGGATCGTGAAGACGACATTTACTACATCAACCGCGTTGTCATAACGCCCGCCGGGTTCACGAGGGTACGTGGGACAATACTCTCCCTCTCGCTATGCCATCACCATGATCTTGCAGCGTAGGAATTTTTTGAAATTACCACGCTCCCTAACACCAACCGCCACCGCCATCTTCTTCTTGGGCGCCATGCGACGATGAAGAAGCGCCGAACTAACTCGCTAGAGCCGGTTCTCACAACCACGCCTACCTACCATGCGCCGCCAAAGATGCTCTGTTGAACGACACCTATGGGATCACAAGAATCTTTACTACGGTCGCGGGCGCTGGGTCAGGAGAAGAGCGGATCAAACAAATAGCACACGGTTTGTTTATCCAGTTCAAAGCCGCGAGGATGCGTGAAACCCTACTCCTGCTTGGTGGTTTGTTTATCTCGTGTTCTTGAACTAGCAATGGGGCGGAGGAGCCCAAAGTCGAATCCTCTCCCGGTCGCCTTTGGGCCTCCTTTTATAGGGAAAGGGGTTGCCACGGTGGCACACAGTGAGGTGGAAAGGGTACAAGGATGCGAGTTTATCCTTGCATTACATGACAAGGCGATTTAATGCGCCTTGCTTAGGTGTCCTTGCTTTATCGGGGACGGGAGAGCCTCGTCTCGTCTGTCTGCCCCCTTTCGTGGTCGACACGCCTCGGCCAGCGGGCGCCATGGCGGCAGTGCTGTAGGCGTGCAGTGCAGCTGAGGTGGCGCAGCTGGTGGGTCTCCACGAAGATCCGCTGCCACCACGCAGTGCCTCGCCTAACTGGTTAGGTCGGCACTGCATGCGAACGTGGTGGAGGCTTGATTGGCGTGGCCTCGAGTGGTGGACTTCTCACGGTGTTCTTGGCGGGCTCGGCCAGTAGTCCTGGCTAAGGGTCTTGCCGGGCCCCGCAAGGGTCTTGCTGTGGCTGCTGTTGTCATCCCCAAGAAGGCTCTTGCCAGGCCTGTGGTCCTCCTTGGCTGGGATCCCGCCAAGGGTCGCTATCTCTATAATGTGTATCCGATCTTGAATGTCTTCACAAAGATCTGCATGCCACCACGGGATGTCTCCTGAATCCTTGCCCCATGGGGGCAGGGGACTCAAGGGTGATTTGTCTGTAGAGGGTGGGGCGTGGCTGCCACGGCAAGGGTCTGCCGGGTTTGCTAAACAGCCTCCCCGCCGCTCGGCCCCTTTGGTCTTTGTGGTCTTGGTCTTAAGGCTGCTCTCGCCCTTTCGAGCTTCGGGCCTTACCTGGCTCACCTCCCTTGCCTTGCTCAAGGCGGTGGTGCCTGCGGCTCGACTGCCTGCAGGCACACTATAGGGGTACAAAAGTACCCCCTCTTTAGGCTACAATCGGCAGGGCCTCCTCCAGAGAGCCTCTGAGCCCCTGCCCGAGAAGGGCACCGGCCTCGCTTCCTATGCGCGGAGGGAGGCGCCCTAGGTGTGGGCGCTGATCCTGACGAGGTTCCACTACCGACGCCACCCTCCTAAGGTCTTGCACGGAGCAGCTTCTTCTTCTTGGGTGACCTCGTGAGGGCGCCGCCTTGTCGCCGTCGGGTCATCGATTGCTGCAGCTTGAAGGCACGCCGAGGGAGCACACCGCGCTTCTTCTTCAAGACGTGGATCGGATGATTCCGCCGCTTCGGCATCTTGAGGACATTGTAGCCGTGATGGGTCACCGCCATGAACTTGGCCAGGCTAGATACCCGAGGATGGCATTGTACGCATACGGATGTGTGCGACGTCAAGTCGATGAGCTCCGGCAGCGTAGTTGTTGCGTTTCTCCAAAGGTGACAAGCAAGGCGGACCTGCTATATCGTTTGGTGCAACCATCGCACACTTCCCGAGAAAGGCTTGGTGGTCGCTGCTGGTCATACAACACTTGAGGTTGTCAACGTGTCGATGGACAGACGCTGAGCCATACGCCGCCGGCGAGGGTCTGGTGACTTGCACGCTGTCGGCGATCGGGAACAAAGCATCGGGAGGGGGCGCAAAGTGAGCCGCCAAGACTTGAGCTGATCTCGCCAAGTTGAACGTGATGGCGACTTGGACCATCTCGAGCGGGCGCTGTGGCCTCGAGCTTGGGGAGGACTGATTCACTTCACGAGCAAACTGCTTGGAGACACGCCGCGAGGCCGGGCTTGAGCTCCGCCAAGATGCAAAGCGATAGCACTGGCCCCGGAAGCCCCCAGCCCCCTCGCCTTGATGGTGGTCATTCCTTCTTGGTGGTGGCGGTAGTGGAGGAAGACCGACGCTGTCTCTGAGGCCGATCTCACGAGGTTGGTCCTCCAGCGCCTCGTGAGGCTAATCCTACCAAAGCAGCCCTCACGAGGTCAGGTCGCTACCACTCCCGGCGCTGACATGGTCATCCCAAAGATCCGCCAACACGCCCTCCTCCTCGCCGTAGCCCTCCGTCGCTGGGCGCCAAGGCCGAATCAAGTGTCCTTCTCAATGGCTCGAAGCTCTCGACACCGCCGGTGTTGTGGCGGCGCAGGTTATGGAAGGCGAGAATGTCAATGGCCGCTTCTGGATGAATCGGGCTGGTCTCGCGCGCGGTGTCCGGGTTCGCCACAGCACAGCCAGCTCCCTTTGCGCTTCACGCCCTTGGCATTGGCTTTCTCCTTCGGGTCCGCAAAGGGAGCTCGAGGAGGAGAGGCTCTCCTCGCTCTTTGCGACTTGGTCGCCAGTTGGAACAACCTGCAGACGGCACAGCTCCGTGGATGGTGAGTCCTCCTTCATCTTGATGTCGCGGACGCCATCGTGAGAGCGAGGAGATGATGGCCTCGGCCCGTCACCTTGGGAATCTTTTGAGGCTAACGCTGTTGAAGCGCTGATGTACTTCGGAGGGTCTTCCGGTTGTTGCTTGATGCGGCATAGTCACCCGCGACCGATGGGCGGCCGCAAGTGCCCTCGAAGTTGGCAATGAAACGGTCAGCGATCTCGCTCCAGAGGAGATCGAGCCTCGAGGCAGGTTCAGAGCCGTGATCGGGCACCATCCTTGAGAGCCATGGGCAACTAGTTCGCCATGACTTTCTATCGCTGCTGGTCCGCCTCGATGCTCAACTCAGAGAGCTGCAGTGAACTCCGCGGGCTCGGGGTGTCAGCTCAGAGCGAGGAGGCAGATCCGCTTGAACTTTTGCCCGCCAGCGACGCCACGCAGCCTCGGGATGAAGGAAGCAGCCGTCTGTGGTCACCTGGGCCCGCCTGGAGGTGTAGCTTTGTTCAGTACCCGCAAGGCCGCCAAGGCAGCGTACTGCAGGGCTCCCGCCGCAACAAGTTGATTCCCGGCGGGCGGTGCAAGTGAAGTGGTGACATTCTCTTCGCGGCCGAGGGACTTCGATGATGTTTTTCTTCAGCGCTGTGATCAAGGCCATGAGCCGCGCAAGGCTTCGGGCGCTGCTCTGGTGCAGAGGTGGTGGAGGTACCTGTGAGCCACGCCACCCGTAGCATGGCGGCGGACGCAGGCAGCAAGAGGGACGTGCAGAGTTCCTTCAAGGGCGCTTAATAAGCTCGGGCTGGTGCGGTCGAGGGCCTCGTCGAGAGGTCGCCGATTGGGCGTAGCACGAGAGCTCGTGGCGCTATGAGGAGAGCAGCCCGCGCCCTGGGAGCACCATGGCGTGGAGACGACGAACTAACGGGCAAGTACGACGGTTGCTAAGGTAGCGGTCGCCCCACAGACCGACGGGTGCAACAAGGATGTTTGCAGCTCGCTTTCCGCTGCCGGGTTGTGTACGCCTATGAGGGCAACGGAGAACGATAAGGGCTCACCGACCGGAGCCGCGCGACGCAACGTGGGGGGGGGGCGAGGGCAGCCCTGAGCTGGCCGGCCAAGGAAGGCCATGCAGGCTTCCGCCATGGAGACGATGCGAAGTTATGGGATGCGAGCGACGGAAAGGGAAGCTTCATGACACCCTACCTCCAAGGTATGCCAAATGTCTGATCATGGGTTCCTTAAAACCATCAAGGTTTGAACACTGCGCGCATAAAGATCTCTCCCACTGACCTGGTCCTAGCTTCGCTTAGATCTCAAGGACTAACTCGGACGAACTCAACACAAGGGACACAAGATTTATACTGGTTTGGGCCACCGTGGTGTAATACCCTACCCCAAAGGTGGTGGTGGTGGATTGCCTCTGGGCTATGGATGAACAGTACAAGGGGAAGAACAGCCACCGAGGTTGAGGTGTTCTTGTGCTTGGTGGGTGGGAGGATCGGCCAAGGTCGATCGGGCTTGTCTCTGATGAGTTGCCTCACGATGGTGGCCAGCCCTATTTATAGAGGCCCTAGTCCTCTTCCCAAATATTGAGCGGGAAGGATGCCACAATGGCCAATCTGAAGGGGACAACTAGTACAGCTTATCCCCGACAAAAGTAGTCTTCGCCGCCAAAAGCTCGGTGGTGACGCCGCCTTAGGCTCCATGGTGACTCTCCGTCTGCCGCCCGCTGGTTTGGCCTCATGGTACCGAGCATGGAAAGTCCTTGTTTGACGCCTTGCATTTCGCCGCGCTTGCTTCCTTAGCACCAAAGAGGAAACAGGACACTGCGCGCCACGGCGCCTCACCGGCCTTTAATTGTATGGCTCACGCCACGAGAACCTCGTGAGGTTTGCCTTGCCTTGAATCTCCGCCTCACGAGCCAGCCTCGGTGAGGCCGCCTCCCGAGGAGGTCTTAGGTCGTCTGGCCACATGAGGCTTGCCCTTTGCAGGGTCTTGAATGCTTGTTGGTGAAGATGGTCGCACGGGCCCGCCGCAGAGCCACGCCATGGGCCGCAGTCTCCGGGGACCCTGCCTCTGCACACCACCAACAACAATTCAGCACACTAAGGCCCGCTGCTTGGTCGAATCTAATGATGGCCCAAGGCCGAGCCCACAAGATGTCCGGAGCTTCCATGAAGGACGCTAGTGGTCCTACCGTGGCCGATCAAGCAATTCGGCTAGTTACTTCGTTTGGTGCAAGGATTTGTTGATGCGGTGCCGCAGATCAACGCCGCTATGGTCGATGTGCATTGAAGGTGCATCGGATGGCCTTTGCCCGCCAAGACGCATCGGGCAAAATGAAGGCCATCGACGTTGCAAATAAGAGTCCACCCGAGGGCAAGGACCATCGCACGAAAGCATTATTTTGAGGATGTCCTAGATGTCGCTCGCTTGATAGAGGGTCAGTTTCAAGGATATGATGTTCA